>JANSVA010000216.1:34282422-34299380 GCA_025504915.1 Erythroxylum reticulatum
TGCAAGTACTTTAGATGAAAGCATAGTTTACGAATCTTTAAATAGCATTGCAGAATTTGGAGCTTTTGACGATGATGCGACATAACCTCCTTCAGAAATACAATTTTGTTTTATATTGTTATTTTAATATTTATTTTAGACTCTATTTATTTATTATTAATTCATTATATAATAATAGACATTGGTGTATTTTTATTTTTATTTTTTTATAAGTTTTATTTCTTATTTATTATATACCGGTTTTATAGCGGTTCACTACTGGTTGAATCTCTAAACCTTAAACCTTTACTTCGATTGGTTCGATGTCCGATCCGATTTTTAAAACATTGGTTTTAACTACAAAGCTGGGTGAAAAGAGCTACGTGAGAGGAGATAGAGACCATCACGCTACATTAAAGAGCAGGCGCAGTAGAAGCTATGTCTCACTTTCTTGGATGACATTTGGGGATTCTGCCATTCCATTGTAAACACATTGTCCACACAAGAGAAGCACGACATAAATTCTAGAAATTTTGTGACATTTTCTTTTGTAATTTCACGCCTACTAAGTGTTTGATAAATTGTCACAACACAAATCACTCCCTCTATAGTCTATCCATTACTCACCAACAACAGTCCACTTCATGCCACTTAGAAGATCAAGTCAGCTCAATACCCTACGGCTCTCCAAACATTTGCAGCAACATTGTTCTTCAGCTAATCCCATCAATGTTGATGATAGTCTAGCATCACCATTTCTGCAAGATTCTCCACCTTTATTAGCAGATATACAACCACCTACAATTCCATGAGACTTCGACTATGACACAAATGCGGAATAGCAACAAGCAGAAATAGCGGAGCAAGAACAGACTGTCAACGCAGATTGTGGTGAAATTCTTCTTACAACACGCAGCTGCAGCAGAAAAGGTAAAAATGTTGTTTTCCAAAGTAGGTTGAAATTGACAGTTAATACTTGTAATTCGTTTTAGCGAAAAAGTGACAAGGATCAATTTGAAATTGTCTACGATAGGCCTATAAATCCTTGTAAGTTTATACATGAGGAAACGTTGGAAACTCTGAATATTCGTTCGGAAATTAAAAATTATGTGGACAGAATGGGTTGGATGCATTACACTAATGTTTAGTATCCTGCATATATGGAATTGACAAGGGAGTTTTATGCCACTTTTCATTTAAAATTAAATGATCCAAATTTTAACTTGTTTTGCACCTGGTATGATCGAGTGTAGGCTTATGAATAAGTGGCATTCATTTTCAGTTGCTTCATTTTGTGCAACAATGAAATTTGTGTCAAAATCTGTGGCTAAAAGTGATGCATTTTTAAAGGGTTGTTGTGATTATGTGCCAGAATTTGATCCATATACACTGTGGTCAGAATGGTCTGTTGATTCTGCTAAGTATAACCCTTGTAATTCAAAAAGTTCTTTTCTTCGCAAACCAGCTTTGAAATACATGCATCGTTTTCTGGTTTACAATTTTTTTAGTCATCGACAAATTGCTGGTATCTTATCGAAAGCTGAATTTTTCTTTCTATGGTTCATGGAAAATGATGTCCCAATTAATTTGGGTTTTTGGATACTCACTTAAATGCATTCCTTATTGAAAAAGCAAAATCCAGCTTTAATCTTAGGTTCATATATCACTCAACTTGCTGTTAATATTGGAGTTTTAGATGTTGATAACAATAACCTCACAGTTGCTTGTGAGATGGAACCATTGGATTGTGAGTGTTTGTATAGGATAGGACTTGTAGTTGTTGATAAAGCTGATGGATACACATTTGCCCCATTGGGACCGGCTGTACAACCTGCTCCTCGTCCGCATAGGCGAAGAAGAAGAAATGCATCTACAAACATTTCCACGGGCATAACATCACAACAATCAGCTCCTACCACAACCCATCCATCTAAAAACGATTACAGTCCTACTAACCTTCTTATGGATACATGGTTCATCCACATTTTTTATAAAATCAAACTCTTTGACTATCTCATCAAAATGGATGTTCTAACTTTGTGACGCTTGCTTAAGTCTATAAATGGTCTTTTGCAACTTACTTACTTAATTAGGAAATCTCTTGGATTCAAAACCTTTAGGTTGTGTCATATACACATCTTTCTGCAAATTCCCATTGAGAAATGCAATTTTGACGTCCATTTTCTATATTTCATAATCATGATATGCTGCTATGGCTAACAAGATCCTGGTGTATTTTAGCATAGTTATTGGCAAAAAGGTCTCATTAAAATCAACTCCTTGTTTTTGTTTGTAACCTTTAGCCACTAACCTTGCTTTATACATATGTACATTACCATCCATGTCAGTTTTTGTATTTAAAACCCACTTGCATCCAATAGATACAATACCAGCAGGTGCATTAACCAAAGTCCATATTTGACCAGTGTATATGGATTACATTTCAAACCTCATAACTTCTTGCCATTTAAAAGAATCAATGTCAGACATTGCTTCTTTAAAAGTAGTAGGCTCGTCATGTATAAGCAATGCATTATCCTTTCCCTGCTCAATATGTAGATCTAATCTAATTGAACGACGACGTATTTTACTAGTTTGTCATGGACTATGTGTCTTTTGAACCCTCAGTTGTACATCATATGTATCAACTTGAGTTTCTTGTTCCATTTCGATGTGAATTTGTGACTCTTAAACTTCTCTAATTTCAACCTTATTCCACTACTTTCTTTAAGAATAAATTCTCTTTCTAAGAATGTAGCATGTCTTGAGATAAACACCTTTTACTAAACAGGATGATAAAATTGATAACTAAAACTCTCTTTTGGATACCTCACAAATTTGCATTTATCTGATTTAGCTTGAAGCTTATCAGATATAGCACGCTTCACATAAACTTCACATCCCTAAATCTTTAAGTGTGATAATCCAGGTCTTCTACTGGTCCATATCTCATATGGTGTCTTATCAACTGATTTAGATGGAACTCTATTTAGAAGATATATTGTAGTTTCAATTGCATATCCCCAAAAGGACATAGGACGGACTGCATGACTCATCATATTGTGGAGTTGTAGGAGGAGACCATTGTGAGAGAATCCCATTCTCTTTTAGGTAACTAAAAAACTTGTGGCCTAAGTATTTACCACCTCGATCTGATCGAATTGTCTTAATAATTTTGTCAGTTTGTTTCTTAACCTCTAGTCTAAATTCTTTGAACTTTTCAAATGATTTAGATTTTTGTTTCATCAAGTACACATAACCACATCTAGAATGGTTATCTGTGAACGTAATGAAATATAAGAATCCACCTATAGATTTTGTGGACATAGGCCCACATACATCTGAATGTATTAATTCTAGTAACTCACTAGCATGTTTTCCCTTTCCTTTAAAGCGTAGTTTGGTCATCTTTTCAAATAAACATGATTCCAAGTTTCATATGATTCATAATCAAAAGTATATAAATATCCTTCTTTATGTAATTTTATGATTCTAGTTTCATTGATATGACCTAACCTACAATTCTATAAATAAAATGGAGTTTGTTTACGTAATTTTCTTTTCTTAGTATTTAATTAAGAATTGGACTTTTAAGATCTAACTTATACAAACCATTTGCAATTAATCCAGATCCATAATAGACATCATTTTTATAAAAAGATCAACTGTTATCCTTAATTACAAAGACAAATCTATTCGAATCCAAACAAGAAATAGAAATGATGTTTCTTGTAATAAAAGGAACGTAATAACAATTATCAAGTTCTAATATAAGGCCAGAAGACAAAGTTAAACTACAAGTTCCAACAGCTAATGTAGTAACTCTTGCTTCATTGCTAACTCACAGGTCCATTTCGCCTTTCTTCAATGATCTAGTCCTTATTAATATCTGCATGTTATTACATTTGTGAGAACCACAACCAGTATCTAATACCCAAGAATGTGGAACAAAAGTAGAAAGATCAATCTTAATCATAAACATACCTGAAGAGATAGCTTCCTTAAGCTTCTTATCTTTCAGGCTAGCAAGATAAGATGGGCAGTTCCTCTTCCAATGTCTATTGACTCCACAATGAAAACATGTGCCCTTGTCATTACTCTTCTTCTTGACACCTCATTTGGCCTTTACTACATCGGTAGAAGCTTTCTGTTTCTTGTTATTATTCTTCTTAAGCCCTTTTTCTTACTTTCAGAATAACTAATAACAAGTACAGAACTAGGTTCCTTTTTAAGGCACATTTTCATAGTCTTGAGCATATTCAATAGTTCAGGCAATGTCATGTCCTTCTGGTTCATGTTAAAGCTCATAAAGAATTGTGAAAAGCTCGAACTTGGAGACTGCAGCACCAGATCAACGCTTAACTTGTGGTCCACGACAAAACCTAATTGGGCCAATTTTTCAATATACCCAATCATCTTTAGCGCATAAAGGTTGCCTGAAGATTCTTTTGCCATCTTGCATTAAAACAGTGCCTTGGAGATTTGATATCTCTCCACCTTACTTTGTGCACCAAATAACTCCTTAAAATGTAGTATCATAGTAGGTGCATCCATGCTCTCATGATGTCTCTGAAGTTCAGGAGACATACAAGCTAACATCACACATACAGCTTGTTCAACGTCATCAATATAATGCTGATATTTCTCCCAATCTTCATCAGTTGCGTCTGAATAAGGTTCTGATAGAGCAGGAGTATCAAGAACGTATAACTTCTTTTCTTGTCTAAGAACCGTTTTTAAGTTTAGTAACCAGTCTGAAAAGTTGGGTTCGGTTAGCTTGTTAGCATTCATGATGCTCCTCAATGTCAGGTTGGTACTCATCTTCAAATTCAATAACTGGAAAACCATAAAAGGAGTAAATATTAGTTTATATAAAAATAAAATAAAATAAGGAATTTTAAAATTATTTGATTTTTCTCATTATTTTATTCAAAATAATAGCCCTCACTATTATATCGAAAAATTATCAAATAATTTCCTAGTGGCCTAGGATCTTATTTAAAATTAATTGATCTTAAGTTTGCTCAACAAACCAACTAAAATTAAATTAGATAGAAAACTACTTTTCAATAACATTTTGGACTCCTAGAACTATTAGGTGACAACTTTTGCTAAAATATATCACATATATTATTCCTAACCCTGTCTTTAAATCTATATGATTGTGAGTTTATTCATCCAAATCATACAAATTTAGTTAAGTAGGACCCATTAATTTAAGATAAAACATATCCGGGTTAAAGTGACCTTGAGTTTACTTAATAAGCCAAGCAATAAATAGAATTCTAGTTTTATTCTCAAACAATGAAAGGCAACTATTATATTCCTAACATGTACTTAATATTTTATTGAGGGGTTTAAAATTTTAAATTTTTTCGATCTTATCAAAATAATATAATCTCATTATATTTATAATTTCAAACATAAGCTAATTATGAAAGAAATTATTTAAAACTTGTGCTTGATTCTAATTATTGATTTGATATAAATTTAATTTAATAATTTATCTCTTGAAACATTAAATCAAATTCAAAAAAATTTCTAGATAAAAATTCCCTTTGAAAACAATTTTCAAATTTTAGTATTTTTTTTCAATTTTATTAGTAGAAGAAATTAATTTAATCTCTATTAAATTAATTTAATTGATAATTTAGGTTTTGTAAAAATGAATAAAGAAAGAAAGTATAAGCCTTTATGAAGCCTCGAGGAAGACTATACTGCACGCGCCCCGCAGTCAACAAAGGCGTTAACTGACGTATGAATTTCACGCTCGTAGGTCCATCTCTCCCTTTTTGAGTGGTCTACTATCCCTGAGACCCTACATATGAACACATATGTGTGAGCCACATCTGGTATTTAATACTCAAATGTTATGATCAGAAATAATGTTAACCTCAATGATAAATAACATACCTAAAGTTGATGGTGGGGCATTGATAAGTCAAATTATTCATAGACGATGTTGGGATAAATTGGAACTAATTTCACTTATCTCTAGAGCTTTATTTGGTTAGTTCTCACACATTTCAGGTTTATTGCTTAATAGGTGCAAATGGATAGATTTTAGGGCAAGAGGCATAACTTTTGCTATGGATGTCGGATTAAGGTCATTCAAGTACGCTTTCAAAGAGGACTCCAAGTTCTACAACTTCTATGAAGACCCTAAGAGAGATTGTGCCGTCTAAAGGGTCAACATTGAACATTTTCGTAGATGCCCAGTGTATATCCGCTCAGTGGACATGATGTCCCTTTAAACGGATATAAACAGAGCTGGAAAACCCAAAAAGGTTTGCTCCAAAAACCTAGAAAGGTCCGCTCAGCCGATATAAAGTTCGCCTAACGAACTTTGATGGTGCTGATACGATCCATCTTCCCCTGTTTAACTAAAACTAGGTTTCTTTGAGCCCAAGACACTATAAATACTCATTTTTAATACCAAAGTGGAGGTTGGACACTAAAAATGAAGCTGCATAATTAGAGGCACCCAAAAGAGGCAAAGAAGAAGAGAAAAGAGGATTGAATCAAACATTGGAAGCAATCTTGTTTTGTGTTCTTTCTACCTTCTCTCTCTACTCTTTCTTGGATGTTGAATGTCTTTATTTGTATGGATTCTGTTATCATGTTCTGGAACTAAACCCCATTTAGGGTGAGGGATGTAGCCTACTTTGGGGGATTGATTTATATTTTATGAATTGATTAGTGTTGAATGAAAGTTCTTAGGTTATGTTTATCTTTCTTGAACTTCACTATTTTTTCTGTGCTTGATCATCACATATGCAACCTTAGGAATCATATGATAAACTGAGAGGTGAATTATGATTTATGCACTAGGAAGATAAACACATTAGATTTAAAGATAGAGATATCCTAAATTAGTGTGATAACTTGTGGTTGTTTGTTCTTAATGAATTTGACTAGTTAGATTTCACATTGAGAGATGGTAATCAACTAGTTTTGTATTCTTATATGTCTTGAGAGAGAATATGAGTAAAGTTATGCAATTGTTATTATAACCTGTCATTCAATCAATTCCATAATTTATTGATCAATCTCTTAAATTGGTGAACCGCAAAGCCCTAAGTCTAAACCATCAAATTTTCTTTGTTTGTTTATTTACAGTCTTTACAATTTATTGTCTGCTCTCATCCGATCATCTTTTAAGTTTCTTGTCATGTTAGTTCAACAAATTAGGATTAATTCAATAGGGTGTATCTTAGTCCTTGTGGGACACGACCTTGGAATACTCAATTTGTAGGTACTAGGAATGATTCTGGGCACTTGCAGATTTTGTCGACCAAGTTTTTGGCGCTGTTATCGGGGACTAATTTATATTTACTTCAATTAATTCTAGTTATTTTTAATTACCTTTTTCTTCCATTAATTACTTTAAAACCCTTTCTCTTTGTTTTATTTAAGGACCTTTAGCAGAAATATGATACATCTTATAAACATTTATGTGAAAGAAAATTAGAAAAATTAGAATTTATACAAATTTTTACAAATCAACATGCATGTCAGTCACAACCCAACAAGCACTTTGCACATGTTAATACTACATGCATGACCTTGCTCTAATAACAATGTTAGGGGCAGACATGGATTCATGTATCACTTGCATGACAATGCAGCAGAAGAGTCGGAAATTTTAACTTGAGATTATGCTGATTTTAAATTAGTTCATGTAATGTAGCTCCTCTTTTTGTATATTTAGATATAATGCTTGTATATAGGCTAACAACATAAAAATCATTGTAATGTTGTTTTTTAGCTTTGTCTATAGTAATGAAAATTTCTTTTTTTTTAAAAAAAAAGTGATCTAAGTGCTCCTTTTTTGACTTGTTATAGATAATTTGCAACATCCCACTACCACAAGGTAAATACCCGAATACCCAAAGGACATTCAAGTACATACCCTATGAAAATGGTATATTGGAGCAATAACAATTCCAACTTACACATGGCATCATCTAACATACTCTAAAGTCACTAAATTTTTAAGCCATTCAATTCATCCATTCATAAAGCTTACATTGTTTCTATCAAACAAATATTTACAAAACCTTATACAAGTTCTAGCAAAACTACAAAATGACAAAAACTATATCACTTCTGGTGTTAGTTGATAGACCTCTGAGCCATTTCTCTATCCAAAAGATTCCTTAAGTCCTGATTAAGGAACTAGGTCTCCTGTCTCATACCTGAAAAGCTACATTGCAAGTTTTGATGAGTTTTGCAAACTCAATGAGTGAACCATCATTAATGAATTCACCATATTACATATACACATCACATATATCACAGATATTCATTCAGAACATATAATTATTTTTCAGATACTCACATATCATGACATAACATATGGTCACTCATTACAACTTTGCAAATAATTCATGAATTTCAATCTTATATAAACGCTATATGCTTAAGACTCACATTCATTCTTATTGTTGTGATTGAGTGCCTATCACATACTTATACAAATATTGGCCCATAGGGCCCACTCAGAACAGAATCACGGAGCATAGCTCTACATGCATAACATATATCACGAAGCAAAACTCTACGTGGAAGCGCTTCAAACTGGCTACTCATGTCACAATACTTTTATCTGAGCATGCATTTTATGAAATGTATCAAATACTGAATATGTCATATATCACAATCTTATACAAATGCTCAGACAAAGTCTTTCACAGTCATCGGACCTAAGTCCGGCATTCAACTTTTGTTGTGGATCAAATGTCAAATTCATATCAAATCAAAACACTCCCAATACATGCCCAACTATTAAACTCCTTGGACCTCAGGTCCAGAATCTAGAAACAACTCATAAACAATTCAATAATATTGGAAATTTAACAAATCAAATTAAATTCAAATCAAATCAATCCTAGGAAATCATCTAGGTTGACTCACTATACGCTCTAAGAACCTATTGCCTAGATGGTCCAGCAATGTCTAACTGGTGTCTGATGTGCTCCTCTAAAATATACAAAACACATTCACAAATATCACATTTTTGCACAAATGTACAATTATTCTTTCATGCACATCAATGTATAGAAAGTATGTACAATGCATGTTCAATGACAAATCTGGGTATCTAATTATAATTTTCATCATCAAATCGATCAGATATCAAAGCCCTCATTAATATCATTTGGTACTTTTAATTTGGACCAAAATAAAACAATGTGAAATCAATATCATAACCTAATTGACCACGTCAAATTTTCTACCCATATGATTTTGGGTCAACTTTGCACAATTAATATGATAGGGTAAATGAAAAAATTAGGCAAAACTTCCTTCTGTAAAGTTGTTCTACAGTGTCTTAAGTTTATAATAACTCCAAGATCATCGAATTTGATTCAGTATTCAATGAGTTATGCATAAAATACAACAGACTGTGCACATTTGAACTTTTGGCTAGTACATGATCATTCCCTCTAATTGTACAACTCGTATCTTTCAGCTCAGATATCCAAAAATTATAAAATTTATACCAATTTAAATATAAGAGAATAAGCTACAACTTTGGTTAATAAATCTCAGTATAATTCAGCCTACATCAATACAGTTTATTCAATAACCATAGGATATGATTTCTGTCCCTGGTAGTTCTACAATCTAAGATGAGACTCAATTACATGCCAATTTTGAAAATATTAGAGATAGAATTAAAAGTTTAGTTCTTAAAGAAATTTGTATACTTATGTCTCTATTTTAATCTTAATTAAGAATAAACTTATTCAGAAATCTACATCTCAAGTTATAATCAGAATACCGAAATATGTTCATGAAAATTTTCCAGTTCATAACATTTCAGCAGACTTTCACACTTTCATCCTATAAATCACTTTCAATTTAACTCATAAAGCTCTAAATTTTTATGTAGGGAAACAAAAATGTATTATGAATCCATTGATTCAAATTTCAAGAGATTTGGAGTTCGGATAAAAAAGTTATGGCTAAAAGAGTTAACACAGTTCGGTTTTAGTGCAACTAGTCTTCTCTTCTCTCTCTAAAAATGCAAATTTCCTCCTGAACCAATTTTCCTCTTCTTCTTTCTCTCTTCTACTGAATCCCTCATCACAAAGTTATAGCCTTACATTTACTCCTTCATTTTTATACCCATGCAACTTGTCTTATGCTAAAACAACTCAAAATGCAAGATTAGCTACAAATACCAAAAGCAGAAATTTTTCACTACTATTCATCATCTTCAACCTTTGTCACATTTTCTGCATTCTCTCTTTCCTTATTTCACGGTTCCTACATCATTTCTAACTTATATTCTTTGCATTTCTACTCATCTTAACTCAAACAACTCAAAACTCAATATTTAAACCAATCACCAAAATCAAAACTCACTTATGGTTTCATTCGTAGTTACTGCAACTCATCTATCCCATGCATGTGTTTAATTATAGCAAGCAAAACATCACTAAAAAAATCAGTTATGGAACTCAGAAACTTAGAAGTTTACTTACCTTATTTTCAGAAAATCACAGCATGAGAATGAAGAACAAAACTCGGTGAAGAACAAGCTATCCGAAGAGAGAATAATGAAAGTTTTTGCCTAATATCTTGCTTTAATAACTCATAGGCATGTGGCCCCCTTGCATGTGAGCCACTTATCAACCTCTTATAAGTGTTACATGTCATTATGTCATTTGTCCATTTTTCTTAGTCTAAAATATCCCAAAATTTTCAGAAAATTCCTAAAATTCCCAAAAATTCCAAAATATTACTAATAGTCTCCAAATAAATTTTTATCACCAAATAAATTTTCAGTTCAAATAATTCACCAAAAATTTCAAAATATCCAAAATATACCAAAATTGCCAAATCACAATTAATATACTCTAATTTAATCCACAATTTTCACTTATAAATCAAATTTACCCGAAAATGTCAATGAATGCATGTACAATCGTATGAATGTGCAAAATAAATGTGTATGTCACAATTAACTTTTGCATGACGTGCACTTTTCTAATTTCGTAATACTTTCTCATAAATTACTATTCTAGCCTTGACATGGGTATCGGGATGTTACATAATTATATCATCAAATTAAACAACTATAAACTTACCTAAAAAAAGGTTTAAACACTTGATTTTTCAATCTTATAAAAGTGCTAGGAGTTTTAGTTAATGCAAAAGGCATCATTAACCATTCATAAAACCCATCTCTACTCTTAAACATATTTTTCTACTCTTCCCTAAACTTAATTCAAATTTGATAATAACTACTCCTGAGATCAATCTTATAAAAGATCATTATCCCACTTAATTGATCTAACATATCATCTAACCTTGGGATAGAAAATTTATACTCAATAGTGATCTTCTTAATGGCTTGACTATCCACACACATCCTTCTACTACCATCTTTCTTGGGTGTAAGTAAAGCAAGAACCGCACATAGGATCGTACTCTAATATGCCCTTGCCTAATTAATTCCTCTACTTTCTCCCTTAAGATCTTATTCTCCTTTAGACTCATATGGTAGTAAGGTAAGTTAGGTAAACTAGCCCCAGGAACCAAATCAATGTTGTGTTGGATATAGGTAACTCATTGGTATTACATCCATAAACTCTTTTAAAATAGGTTGTACTTTTAAAAGAATCTCATTTTGTGTCTTTTTACTCTCTTCTTCCCATTTTTCTATCAACAAGTGTAACTACCTCATTTCTTTCATCTCATTAAAAAAAACTTTGCCTATTATTTTTCAATTCTAATAATGACTTCTTTGTCCCACTCGGTTTCACCACTCTCTTTTTTATTGTTGGTACTAACTTATACTTTATATAATTTTTTACAAATCGATAAATATCTCCCTTAGTGATATGCATAAATATCATATTGTCATTGTTTACACAACAAAATTTGAAACACATTCATATCAATAATATCATATTGATGTTCATCTGAGTGTTTATCAATTGAGAATGATTCCTTACACCTTTCTGTGAGATGGATATCTCTATGGCTATAATTCTTGTAATGATGTAGGGTTTGGGGTAAGGCTCAGTCAGTAACTTTTGGGTATTGACCATTGGTTTACTAATGATATTTACCTCCATCAAAGATCAGCTCATAAAGATTTCTTTGTGTTATAGCTTTAGTGTGAAACAATTAGTGTCATTGCCAATCTTTATGATCCTTTCTAGAAATCATCAATCTCTTAATAACTTTAATAAAGATATCTTCTTCTCCCTCAGGATATTCACAATCTTCCATTAAAGTTATCTTCTTCTCCCTCAGGATATTCACAATCTTCCCTATCTGGTCTACAGTCCTCTTCCTCAAAATCTCCCACTACCTATGTCATTGTATTGACAATCTTTTGCTTTAGCCATTCATTGGAATGATGACATTGTTCCCCACATTTAAAGCACTTTAAAGAAGCTAGTTTAGTATAAGCATTGGTAAGTTTAGTAGATGGTGTAACTTATTTGCTAGATTTTTTCCATTGTTATTTCCCTTTCCGCCATTAACACGTATAGGAGTAAAGCTAACAACTTCTTTTCCCTTTACACTTGTCACTTAATCATTATTCCCCATTCTCCTATAATCTCATAACCTCTTATTAATCAAATCTCAACCCTCATAGCTAAGTTTCTTGCATCATGAACATTCAAGTTCGTTTGAATTCCAATTTTATCATAAATTATTAGCTTCAAACCTTTTAAATAATGAGCAACTTATTTTGGTTCATTTTTTTCCAAATTATTATACTCATGAATAATCTTACTCCCTTGGGTATAGTTGTGATAAGCATCAAACAAATACTGATGATAATCTAGAGAAAAAATCATCTCCTTAATAATTACTTCATCCTTACCCAAGTAGACACTAGAGTTTGCCCCTCTCTTTGCCTATTTTCCTCAATTAATTCTACTAAAATGTGGCTCCCCCTTAAACCAAAAAGCAACTAACTTTACCTTCCTCTCATCTAGAATTTCAGTATAATCAAAGAACCCTTTCTACTTCTTCTAACTAATACAATAAGGCTTTTATATCCAGGTCACCACTAAAGGATGGAATATCTAGCTTTATTATGTACTTATGATTACCCCTACCTCGTATATGAAGATCTCCTATTAAGATAATTTCCTTATCATTGTTAGAATCATCAGGTCTCATAAAAGGTATTGGAATTTAAGGTTGTGCATATGTAATTTCAATATCAGCTATTTCCCTAAATCTTTAGTTATTGTCACCTCACCTTAATGCCTATAGTTATCTTGTAATTGTAGCCAGCTACTGTTACAATTAGTTGTCCTGTGTTCTTCGATTCTTCTCCAAATATCGAGTAATCCTTAAAATCCTTCATTAGGATTATTTTCCATTGTTAGAAAGAATAAGCTTTGTGAGATTCAAAGTTTTGATAGCACCTTACACAGTAAAAATATAAACAAATACAATGCCAGTCCAAGAATTGTAGGATAAAAATTCTTAAAGAATAAATAATTTTTATCAAATAATTTTTTTTGATGGAAAGTTATGTTAATCCCTCTCAAAAGTTGTTTAAATAGGTTTATATAAACCTTAATTCATCTCAGGAAGAGTTTTAGGCAAAATAAGAAAATTCATCTTAGTAAGAGTTGTAGATAAAATAAGAAACTCTAATTTATATTAGAAATCAAAGAAATTTAGTGAAATTGGAAATAAGAATCAAATAAATTAAAATAAAAAATTTTCCAAAATCTCGTAGAGAGGATGTTGTTTAAGGCATGATCATGTGTTAGTCAATATTCCATTATGCCCAGAGAGAAAGAAATGTAGAGAAAAATGTTAGGTTTATATTTAACGATTTTGATGATAACTTTATAATATTTTAAAATTTAAATTGGATTTATTTCCTTATATAGGGAATGATATAATTCTTAAAAGGAACTAAAATCATAAGATAATTGTTTCTTTTCTTACAGGAACCTTCTTCATGAACTCACCTAATTAGAAATGGTTCCACAACATCTAGAAAGATCTTACTAATTTGAATAATTAGCTCCAGAATTTTTGACAAAACTTTCATCTTAATGTCTAAATATCAAAGATTTCAGCAGAGATGATATCGAAAATTTGTTAGATATAAAGTCAACTTAGAATCGAAATGAAGCAACAACTAGTTGGAGAAAATATCTACTTAAAGAAGAGCCACTACATTTGCAAAATACACAAATTTTCGAAATATTTCAGTAGAATTAACATTCTTAAAAGATATATCAAACTCATGGGGCCTTAGAAATTAAAAACACTCTATCGAGAGAGAGATTGTTATTCTTTGAGAGCTTACATTGAGCTTACTTTACACTTATTATTGAGAGTTTGTAGAGGCTTGTTAAATATTTCGAGTGTGAAGGTTGGAGAACCTTGAAAAATATGTACTTGTGAGCTTGGAGAGGCTTGTTAAATTTGATATTTGGATTCTTATAGTAAAATACTCAAGTTGGATACTTGGAGACTGGACACGAACTTTGTTATTAACCAAATCATTATAAATCGACTGTGTAATTGTTTCTCTGTTCCTAAATTTTAAGGTGTTGTTTGTTTTCATTTTTTTCCTTGTTTCTTGTTGTGGTTTTTATTAAAAATGAAACTTCCTATTAAAACATGTTTGGTTCGCTATTGTTGTATTATAGTGTTTTAAAAAACAAAAAAACTATAACCATTTCATAAAAACAAAAAAAAATACGTTTCCTTAATATTTCACAAAAGGTTTTCGTGTATGCTAAAACAGTTTTTTTTCTCTTTATGTTGACTTCAACATCTTCAGGCCTTTGCTGTGATTTTTTTTGGCGATTGCTCGAGGTTTGTTTTGTTTCTATTGCTTGTTACTATACTATATCTTTATTATTATATTTCTATGATTTCTCTATGTATTTGGTGTTTGTGTGTGCCTTCCTATCTGCTTGTTATTCATGTTATTTGTTTCTGCAATTTCTTCATGTATCTGTGACGTTACTTAATGTTTTTGACCTTTAAAAGATCATTGTCTTTACAGAATACAACACAAAGGAATGAAAATAATTCTTTTTAAATATGCTACAGTATCATGCATGATACTGTAGCATTACTTGTTATTCATTGTTTCTACGATTTCTCTGGTGGCTTTGCTTGTGCGTGTTTTCGTAACAGTAGGTCGAAGTCGCTACTGTTTCTTATGGTGGTCGGAGAAAAGGAGGTAGAGGAGGGTTGTTAGCATTGTTGTTGACCGAGCCTTAATGATGGTGAAGATCCTTTTTTTTGTGTACAGCTCTACCTCTCTCTACTCTTCCTACCTTCCCCCTCACATTCATCCCCATTCCATACTCACAACCTCAATTTTCATGGACTTTCAAGATGAGTGTTGCGTGTAGCCTTCTATTTACAGAATGTGCCTTTTATGCAACAGATACTATTAAAATCCTTGTGTTCTATTTGTCTACTTTTTCCTTCTACAAATAAATCTGTATTTGCACTCGTTTCCACACTCGCAACTCATTACATATTTGACATCTTATAGTATTCACGACTAAGTCATATATATCATGTAAGTGCAACTCAAACAAAAAGAACATGAACTTTGCAGCTGTAAATATTAACTTCAAAAGAATACTCTAGTACATTTTCTTACAAGTCAAACCTCACATTCCATTGACCGTTCATATCTGCATTCAGAGTCTAGTTATTTTCCTTAATCTAAAAATAAGGCACCTTATCAATTACTTCGTATCCAACTTTAAACCTAACATCCTGATGTTTCTTAAAATTAAGTATACTACAAGAGAGCTTTGCAGCTCCTTTTGGCTTGCTCTCCTTAAGATCTTTGTCGAAATTGCATCATCCCTTAACATTGAATTTTAGCAAGCCATCATTAGCCACATGAAATGCCTTCTTTCCGCATATGTTGTATTGTAGCTTTTCATGTCTTGTGTAATGTACCCCTACACCAAGACTAGCTGATAATTCTAGATAGAAATGCCTAATCATCGCACCAAAAGACAATGGGGCTCCAATTTTCGGGTCTAGCTCTCCATGAACCTAAAAATGGGTCTTATAATCTATAAGGAGTTTCTCCTTGGCATGAATTCTCAGAGCTTTGAAGTCAAGTCCATATCTCAGGAGCACTTGTCTTCATACTATTTAATGCAGCAACCATCATTTAATGCAACAGAACCTATTTTTCAAAGCTTATTCATGTGTCTTCCTATTGTTACAAAAGCTTATTCATGTGTCTTCCTATTGTCTTCACGTAATAGCTCTTGTTTATGTGGAGAACCGTTGGTTTTTACATTTGTATGTGAGTTTGAAGCTTATTCTTGTCCTCTTGTCTTCACGTGTCTTCCTATTATTACATAAGTGAACTTACTTTACCATTTCTTCACGTAATAGCTCTTGTTAGTGTGGAAAATCGTTGGTTTTTGCATTTGTATGTGAGTTTGAAGCCTATTCTTGTCCTCTTGTCTTCACATGTCTTCCTATTGTTACAGAAGTGAACTTACTCTGCCAGATGACTTTATTGTCTTCATGTAATAGTCTTATTAATGTAGAGAACCGTTGTTTTTTTTTATAGTGTGGAGAACAATGCATTTGTACGTGAGTTCTTCATAGTGAAGCCTATTCTTGTCCTCTTTCTTCACATAGCTTACTGTTGCTTATAACCGTAGAGAATTAAACATTAAATGCATTTGTAACTTAGTTAAATTTGATATATATATAACCATACTTATATTAAATATATTTGCTTGTGAATCCTATTGAAGTGACTTATTATCTTAAGTTGAAGTCGAAATGAAAGAATGCGTATATAATTTATTGTAGTAGTTTTGCTATCACGTTTTCACGTATAATGAAATTTTAATTTATGTACAGGCTTAGATACTAAACATTTTTCAGAAATTATTATGGTTGTCACATGTTTATTTTAAACTATATTTAGCATTTAATACTTTGTAAATATTATTGTGATTGATGTCACTTATATG
>JANSVA010000216.1:34303082-34313856 GCA_025504915.1 Erythroxylum reticulatum
TCGCACGTAGCACTCCCTTATCTTAGGATATGTATCGGAATGACCTACGGGCGTCCCGGTGCGTACCCTAGGGTAATCAGGTGTTACAAATGACATTGTCCAATGGTGGGAATAGCTTCATTTTGAATAACATTCTTATTTCTAGCACACCACACAACCCAAGCGCCAGTAACAATATTCAAGACATGTTCATAAGGTAAACTAATATCAAGGACATGCATGTTAATCCAATTATCAATAGAAGATGAGAAAGAAAACACCCTGGAATGTTTCCAAGAATTTGGTACCAAAAATGCTCTGCCCACAGACAGTCCCTAATGCCATGAAGAGTTGTTTCATTGCCTTTACCATATTGAGAACACAAAGAAGATTGTGCAAACCCATGATCATAGCAAAAGGAATTAGTTGGTAAACGCTGCCACCTTATCTGTCAGAGAAAGAATCGAAATTTTTGAGGTAAGTGTAGCTTCCAAATTCGGCACCATTGTTTATGAGGGTCAGGAGGATATGGTAAACGAGTAAGGAACTCATGACCTGACTTAACCGTGTAAGACCCCATAGGAGTTTCTCCCCATATCACAACATCAGTACAAGTACGAGAATGAGCCACATGAATTGCCAAAACTCTCTTTCAAACTTCAAGGTCCAAGGTGGTAGTGATGGTAGAGAAATCCCATTCACCATCCGATGAGATTAAATCATGAACTATATGCTCCCGATCCTACATGCTAATATTATGAATAAATTGTTAGAGAGGTGCCTCTCCAACCCATCTATCAAACCAAAAGGAAATAGTATGACCATCTCCCACACGTTACGCAAAACCATCTTTCAAGAAATGGATAGTGCTTTGAATAGCTTTCCAGCAAGATGAAGCATTAGTGGGCAAGTTACCCTTCAAAACTGGTTTGTAGCAAATGTATTTGCCCTGCAAAACTTTAACCCACAACTTATTATCATTTTGCAATAACGACCAAATAAGCTTACCAAGCATGGCAATATTATTATCTCTAGCCATTCGAAGGCTAGGCCTCCCATATTCTTGGGGCTACAAACCAATTCCCAATTAAGAAGATGAATCCCCTTGCCATTTCCTGAAGAACTCCATAGGAAGGATCTGCAAGCCTTATCAATAAAATGGCAAACACCTGAACGCATCCAACATGCCTGTATCAAGTAGAGAGGGATGGTTGAGAGAGTGGATTGAACCAGAGTATGCCTAGAAGCTTTATTAAGCAACTTAGCTTTCCAGCCTTGAAGACGACCTTGGATTTTATCAAGAACATGTTGAAAGTCATGTTTTTTCTTACCAACATTCAAAGGAACTCCAAGATACATCCCCAAATCCATGGTGAATTTAATATTAAACTGCTGATGAAGAGATTCCTTATACTTCCGAGGGACGCTAGGCAATAAGAATGTCCTAGACTTCTGTGCATTGATGACCATACCAGAACATGAACAAAATTGTTACATAGTGGTTAGAACAACCATACAATTGCTTTTGGTAGCATGAGAAAATAAAAGAACATCGTCAGCAAAAAATAAGTACGATATAGAAGGACTCATTCTTGAAATCTTAATAGGCTTCCATTTATCAGACATCACTTTACTGGATATAAGCAAGGACAAATTTTCCATACAAATCACAAATAAGTAAGGAGACGGAGGGTCACCCTGACGCAAACCTCTTTTAGGAGAAAAGGTCGATAACCGAGAACCATTCCAAATTATAGACAACCTTAAGTTTCCAACACACGACATAATAAGTGAAACATAGAGCAGAGGAAAGTCAAAATTAATTAGAGTTTGTTGAAGGAATCTCCAATCCACTCTATCATAAGTTTTGGCTAAATCAATCTTCATAGCAATATAACCCTATTTTCTTTTGGTTCTACGAATGGCATACACCACTTCTTTAGCGAGTATAATATGCTCCGCCGCTGTTCTCCCAGGAACAAAAGCACTTTGCGTCGGACTAACAAGAGAATCCAAAAGTGGTCTAATTCTTTGAACAGGAACTTGATAGGCCTGAACTAATTTATAGAAGCGGGATGATTCTCGTATGGTTCCTGTCCAATGGAGAAATTTGTTTGTGCCAATACTTTGCGGTGCGTTACTGGAGTATCACTTTCCAAAGAGGTGGTGATTTAGTGGCTTAAACACTGTAAGGACTGCTAATTGGATAGAAGGATCCCACTAATTTTGCTTTGATGCTAAGCTCCAATAGCCTCTCTCTCATGTGTACTTTATTAAAAGTAAGCTAAAGATGTAATCATTTTAATAACTAATGTGGTCGTTATGAAGGATAATCATGAATACTAACAAAAAATAGTCACATAGCAACTACTTACAAAAATAAACACTGCATTAACTAATCTTTTGAAGAGGCAATTATGTACTTAAAAGGCCTCCAACTACTGTCTAACCATCCAACTTTAGAATATACAAAATTATTCAGAAATGAAAATGAATCCAGACCTTGCAAGCAACAAACTTGACTTCCAATTTCCCAAGTCATAATATTTTTACGGATACCTCAAAAGAGTAGTAGGGATACATAACCTGCCACAGATCACTTTCTTCCATATTAACGGCATACAAGAACCGAGGGATTATCTGAAAATGTGCATACTTACCATCAGTGAAGGTATCCATGTACAATCCCGGATTTCTATTTGGATATGGAAATTGATATTAGTGAGCTGATTTATAGTACTTCTGAAATTGCTATTGATGTTCCTAGTTGTGGAGTTTCTATGAAGGCTGTAGCCTAATCCTTACGATAGGTTTCAATCAAACTGGTTCGGTTAAAACTCCCGACATTTGGTAGTCGGATATGCTTGTGAGTTCCCAACATATACTCCCAATTGGTCTGTATTCTTCGAATGCTAACTAGAACGAGGAGTAAGAACATATTTACCGATAAATATCAATTGCTGAAACACATAGGATAAGTTATAACAAGAAAACAAAAACAAAAAAAGAGAGATTATGAAACAAAGCTTTCTTTGTTCTCTTTCTCACCCGACTTCAACGATTCCAACAGTGCTTCTGTGAACAGCATAGCTTCTGCTTCTTGCAAAGCCATTGACGTTGACCTTCACATCATCTTCGAAATGACAAGATTTCTCTTCATCAATGATGGGAAAACCCACACTAAGGGTCCTACCAACCTTTCTTGCCGACTTTCGAGATTGCTGTCGTTTAGGATTATCCCACTCAACCACCTGCTTGGAGACGGCGGCTTTGACAAGTTCCCTGTAATCATCGTCACGGTTGCTTGATTTTGAGGAACTGACGCTTGAACTCCGACTAATATCGTTGAGGTGACCAGTCGGACAACCAAAGGCGGCGCCTCCAAGATGTTGGGAACATTCATTCATGCCTTTAACGAACAAGTTCCTGGCCATGAACAAGATCTTAATTGGTGTTTTCACAAACTTGGGAAGATTGGTGTGCTTGCTGGACTTCTTGGCAGCCATTTTCTCTGACCTGGGGATGAACTGCAAAAGGGTTTGATCAGCAGTTTCCTATAAATACACAAACTGCAAAGGATCTTATATTCAATTGTGCAAAGCAATAGAAATAGGCAGCACAGAGCAAACTGACAAGTAAGTTTTGCTGAGATTTGGTTGAAGTTACTGGAGGTGAGTCTTTTGCAGTTGTAGCAAGTGGAACGCGTACATGTGAAATCATTAAACTACTACTTAAATGGATGCTTGCGACTTCGTGTCTATGGAAGAGGTTAAAAGCGAAGGGAACTTACAAGCTGGTTAAAGTCGACAATTGCAAAGAACTCATAGATGAGAATCCAAGCTTCTCTATATGTTAGCTATTTGAAGTATCATACCTTCAAAATTAGGATAAAATATAAGGTGCAATATCTAAGGGTCTGTGGTTAATTTGATGATTGGAAAATGCCTGATTCACATATTACTGGAACTTCTTGCGGTAACAAATCTGTGGTCCTTGTCTTTAATTAATAGCGCAACCTATATATATCTATATTAACCTGAATAGATATGGGAACATGTCTTTGTAAACTTGTTGATTCTTCTCCAAAACTAAGCTTCCTTTAGAATAAGTATTGGAAAATATGGATATCTTCTCTTTTAACGTTAAATTATTAGCAACAGATTGCTAAAATGTTTCATAACTTAAAAGTGGAGACTTTCGATTTAGATTCCTCGTTGTATAATTAGTAATTCTATTTCAAAGGACTTACATTTGTTTAATGTTCAATGACGTTGTAAGCAATACTTAATGACAACTTCATGCCTTATTAAATGAGCAGGAATACCTTACCTGCTTTCTTAAAGAAGTCCCTACTGAATAAGCATGAGCAGCGCCCACCCAACCCAAAACTGGATGAAAAGCACTTGCCCAAAAATTTATCCAAAAATGACATTTTTAACAAACTCGATCGAAACCAATTTGGTTTTCCTGCTTGAATGCTTATAGGATTATTAACACCTTTCCAAATTAACTAACTAATCATTTGCTGTGAAAGACTTCATTTTTCTTATAATTGAAAAGGACTTGTTATTTGGTGGCAGACACCTACTTAACAAGCAGAAGGCAATCATATAGAACATTGCTTGATCCAACATTATAATTTTATATAAAATATTACTTATATGATAAAAATACTCGTTATGATTCTATAAATAATCATTGAAATTGGTGATCGTTAAATTATCTCATATATGATTAATCATATTATTTTAATATCATTTAGTACTTATTATAATAAAGGATAATTTGATTGATAATTGATAGACATGGTATAGACTATACGAAAGTGTTTTAATGATTAATATATGATTTATAACTCTAAATAATTAGGAAGATTGTTTTGTTACTTTGATTATAATTGATTTAAGAAATTCTTATTTATGTGAAAAGAAACTTTAAAAATAATTTTAAAATATTATTAAAATAATTAATTATTGTCCTCATAAAACTAATATGATCTTACATCCAGAAATTATTTGTGGTCATAATATGTTGTTAGATACTAATTTTAGTTTATAAATTTAAATAATTTAATTAAAAATAAAAAATTAATGGAGTTTAATTTATCTAAACTCAAATATTATTCAAGATTGTAATTTATACATTACTAACATATTTAGTAACCTCCTAAGTTACACACAAAGAGAAAAATACAATTTAATTTGTTTGATAAATATGCACTAATATTGAATATTAGATTTTACTCTTAACTAATTGGTATTTGATTAAAATTAATTATAATTCTAGTCAAATTTTTATTAAATTAAATTATTAAAAAGTCGGAACTATATTATAAATAGTTGTAAACTCTATAAGAACTAATACTTTTGGATACCTCTCTCTACACTATTTGTAGAATTTCTTAATTCATTAGTATATATATTATTAAAGGTGGAACACTTATGTTTTCATGATATCGTCATATTCACCTATTTCGAAATTTAATTTTATAAATGAGTCATGAAAAGAAAATTTAAACTTTAAAATAAAACATGATTAATGATTAATCTTTTGTTAATAAATTAAATATATTATAAAATTAAAGTAATCACAATTTTCAAACAATAATGAAAATTTTAATCTAATCTGAACAAAGCGTGAAATGAGATTATATCTTAACTTTCTTACGGTAGTAACAAAACCTTCTTTATTTTTTTACTTAATTTTGTTTAATAACTTTATTTGATTATTACAGATATCAATGTTGAAATTGTTCTTACAAAGAGTTGCAAATTTTTTAGCTACTTTTCCATTTGAGGTATGAATCAATAAATCTGAAAAGTTCATATTGTGTCAAAAAGGTGATGAAACTTCTGTCTTCATTATTGTGTTTTGATGAAGAGAATGAAAGGAATAGAAGAGAAACATAAAGAATATTATTGTATTCTTTACATAATGTTTCATATATACAGAAGCTATATCCTTCTAACAAAATGCCCAGAAATCGTAACTTACTAATTCTATAAATTAGTTGGCATTTATTGACGTGTATCGTCCAACACCAATTGAACATCGTACATGCCCAGCTTTGAGCATGAGATCTTTATGCTGATAAGAAGGGGGTGCTTTAGTCAAAATATCTGCTAGTTGTTGTCTCGTAGGTCAATAAGTTACTTGAATCAAACCTTTAAGCACTTTTTCTTGAGTAAAATGACAATCCAATTCGATGTGCTTGGTTCGTTTATGAAATATTGGATTTTAGGCAATATGAAGAACAGATTGATCGTCACAATGCAAAGTAACAAGTTTCAAATTTTGCACTCCTAATTCAGAAAGTAGCCTTACAAGCTAAGTAATTTCAGATGTTGCGTAAGCTATGGCTCTGTGTTCAGCCTCAGCAGAAGATCCTGATACAGTGCTATGCTTTTTGGACTTCCAACTGATGGTAAAATTACCAAAAAGAACCAAACAGCTAGTGATAGACTTCCTGGTAGTGGGATATGCAAGCCAGGCTTAATCACTGAAAGCCTGAAGATGTAACTGGTCTGTAGCCTTCAAATGAATATCTTGATGGATAGTGCCTTTAAGATATTTAAGAACATGTTCCAAAGCTAAAAGTTAAGGTTCTCTAGGAGCCTGCATAAATTGACTAAGGGTCTACACAACATATGATATGTTAGGCTTAGTTTGAATAAGAAAATTAAGCTTACCAATGATGGTTCTAATAATAGGTAGGATCAAAAACTGGATCTCGAGAATCAACAGAGAGCTTGAGATTTAAAAGAAGAGGAGTAGAAACAGATATCTTAATGAAAGAATTGATGATAAAGAGCAGCTCATTAACAAACTTCTTTGAGAAAGCACAATTCTAGTAGGCAAATAAGTCACCTCAAAGCCAAGAAAGTAGTTAAAATCCCCAAGATCCTAATACCAAAAATAGAGTCTAACTGAGACTAGTTGTACCTCAACAACATCTGATGTGAGCTCAAGAGAGAGTCGAAAGACAAGTCAACTATCGGATGACCCATTGATCATGCCAAAAAGATTGACTACTCGTGCTAATGCTAAGAGGCTTTGAGAAGTTTTTGGAGGGCTTATATGTACCATGGTTGATGAAGAAAAGACCTTTGTAGATCAAGTTACAAACAATAATATCAAGACAATAATGCTATTCACGTGTTCTGACTTGGACAGAAATTCTGACATTGATTCAGGCAAAATCAGTCTAACTGATCAACATAAAAGTTGTAGATTTTTGTCTTAGCTTTCCAATGGTATAAGATTTGCCTAATCAGGGTTCCATAGCTCAAAATATGCTTGATTTACTAAAAGATGTTCTGTTAGAAATTGTTACGAAGTCCTAATTGGCTTTTCATTTTTCTTAGTTAGGCTTTTCGGTTTTTTTAAGACTTAAAAGGGTGGTTTTATGCACTTCCTATTCAAATTACATTGAGAATAGTTTTAGGTCACTTTGTGAGGGATTCAATCCTGAAATTCTATATAAACCGATTTTACGAACTTATCAAGTAATTAGTCAGATTGCTTGTGGCATTCTTTTGAAATCTTTGTGCGTTTTAGTTTCTGATTGCATTTTTAATCTTGGGTCAAGAAGTCAAAGGATCTTATGACAACTTTGAATTCTTAGGTTGAGGTTTTGATCCGATCGATCAAGGGTCTCCTAATCGAGTCGATTCTAGGGGTTCTGTGTCATTTGGTATCAGAGCATTGGCTCGGTTTCAGGTTCCTATCCATCATTCTTATCATCTTCATTTGCTTTTCTTGTTTCTTTGCTTTTTCAATTTTCTATTTCCTTTTGTCCTTGTTTCCCTTCTACTGTTTATTTTGCTCCTTGTTTTATCGTTATCATTCCATTGCCGTTTGTTAACATCGTCTTCGTTGTTCTTGTTTTGTAATTTTATTTCAATTCATACTTCATGTTGTGTTTGCAGTTAGTTTTTCTTAAGATTGTTCTTGAAAAAAAAGTTTAAAAATCTAAAATAAAATTGAAAAAATATCTTTAAAAATCTGAAAAAATCAAAAAAGAAAAAAAGGTCTAAAATAAGTACTTTGATGACTCGTTGATTGTAATTTGTTGAGATTGTGAATAGTTCATCTTGAAGTGTGGCTGCAATTGTAAGTTGTTAACGAAAGAAGTTTGTTGGAATTTATGAAGTTTGGTAATTGATAGAAAAAAATTGTGTGGATTGCTAGAAGTTATATTGCATTATTGCTTGAATTGAAATTGAAATTCTTGAAACTTGAATCCTTTGATTCTTTGAATTTCTTTGGATCTTGACCCTACGTGTTACTTTTCATTACCCTCTTATTACTTCATTTTGATTTCTTCAAAATTTCTTTTGTAAGAGTGTTACTTTCAATTTGATTGTCCTTGATTTGTTTGGAATTTTAGTTGGCAAAAAATTTCAGGAAAAAATTAAGAGTGGTAAAATGCAAGAGTGATTTACATCAAAAGAAAAAGCCAAAAAAAAGAGCGAAATACAAGTGAATCATCATCTATTTGAGTGAAACACGTAAGGGAGTGAGTGAGGTTTCTTTTTAACTAATATTATTACACTTGTTTTTCTTCTTATTTTGTAATGTCTAAGGCAGGTGACAAAAGGGATTCAGAAGACCTAGCCACAACTTTAAAGGCTTTACAAGAACAAATGACCTGAATGAATCTTGCATTTGAAAGCTATGGAGAGAGGTTAGAATGCTTAGAGTCCCCGAAACAAGGTCGACCAACACCACCACCCACCAACCAACCTAAATTTAAGGATGTTGAAACTGAAACAAACATGGAAGAGTGAGATAGATATCAAACTAGGGAGTATGCGACAAGAGGCCGAAGAAGAGTTAACATGCTTAGAAGAGAACCGAGAGCTAGGGAAGAAGTTGATAGAAACCTGAGCAGTATAAAAATGAAGATTCCTTCTTTTCAAGGTTTAAGTAATCTAGACCAATATTTGGAGTAGGAAAGAAAGGTGGAGTTTATGTTTGATTGTCATCACTATTCAGAAGAAAAGAAGGTCAAATTAACAGCTGTATAATTTACAGACTATGCCATAGTTTGGTGGGATCAGGTTCAAATTAATAGAAGAAGAAATGGGGAGAGACCTATCCAAACTTGGGATGAAATGAAGGTTGTCATGAGAGCAAGATTTGTTCCTAGTCATTATTACAGGGAACTGCACCAAAGACTCCAAAACTTAAAACAGGTGTCTAAGAGTGTTGAAGAGTACCATAAAGAAATAGAAATGGCTATGATCAGAGAAGATGTTGTAGAAGACCGAGAGGCTACTATGGCTAGATTCTTGTATGGGATGAATAGAGATTGTCGACACAGTTAAGCTACAACATTATGTGGAAATTGAAGATATGGTTAGTGTTGCCATGAAAGTGGAGAAGTAACTTAGTTACAAAAAATTAGCTAAACAGTCTCAATTCAGTAATAATGGTGGATCGCCTTGGAAATTAGGCTATAAGGGAAGTAGTGAAGAGAGGAATTTGTCAAAATTCAAAGATGATAGGTTTACGCCAAAATCTAAGAAATACAAGTACACACTTAAAGAAAAGAGCGGCATTTTTTAAAAGAAAAAGAAACCACTCCAGTGGCTAGCAGCAGCAAAACTAAATGTTTGAGATGTCAAGGATATGGCCCCATAGCTTCTCAATGTCCTAACAAGAGAGCTATGATCATAAAAGATGATGCAGTTGTTGAAACAGATGGAGAGGAAACAGATCCGGAAATGTCATCGTTAGAAGATGCAAGTGATGTAGAATATCCAGAGTATAGAGACTTACTAGTTGCAAGGAGAGCTTTAAATTTGCAGGCTAAGTATGATGCTCCAGAAGAACAGTGGGAAAATATTTTTCATACTAGGTGCAATGTAGGTGGGAAGGTATGCAGTCTAGTTATTGATGGAGGTAGCTATACTAATGTTGCTAGCACTTATTTGGTGGAAAAGCTTGGATTGTCATTATTGAAACACTCGAGGCCGTACACGCTACAGTGGCTGAATGATTGTGGCGAGGTCTAAGTGACTAAGCAGGTGGTTGTGCCATTTATTATTGGCAAGTATTCTGATGAGATTTTATGTAATGTGATTCCGATGCAAGTAGGCCACATACTTTTGGGTGGGAGTATGACCGTAAGATCTCACATAATGTCACCCTCAAGCCATTGTCTCCTAAAGAAGTATACGAAGATCAGCTGAAGCTTAGACAATGAGAGGAGTCAGAAAAAGCAAAGAGAATTGAGCTGAACAAACACAATGGGGAAAAGGGAAAATGAGAGAGTGAGAATTTAAAAATTAGAGAGAGTGAGAGGGGAAAGGGAAACACTGAGTGCAAGAGAGATAAGAAAGTGAGCTTGTATGTGAGAGGAAGAGATTTTAGAGATGCTTGTCATGAAAAAAAATCACTTGTAATGTTGATGTACAAGGAAACTTGTTTTAGTGCTACTAACCTTGATGATTCTTTGCCCTCTATTGCTAAATCTCTTTTGCAGAAATATAGTGATATTTTTCCAAAGAAACTTCCAAAAGGTTTGTCACCCATCAGAGGGATTAAGCATCAGATTGATTTGGTACCTGAAATTTCATTACCCAATAGGCCAGCATATTGCAGTAACCTTGAAGAGACTAAAGAATTACAAAGACAAATGGAAGAGCTTATAGATAAAGGCCATGTTAGGGGGGGTATGAGTCCATGTGCTGCTCCTGTGATATTAGTGCTAAAGAAAGATGGAAGTTGGAGGATGTGCGTGGACTGTAGAGCAATAAACAAAATTACGAAGAAACGTCCCTTAGCATAT
>JANSVA010000216.1:34325706-34336574 GCA_025504915.1 Erythroxylum reticulatum
ATATTA
The DNA here is from genome assembly GCA_025504915.1 of Erythroxylum reticulatum. Lineage (NCBI taxonomy): Eukaryota > Viridiplantae > Streptophyta > Magnoliopsida > Malpighiales > Erythroxylaceae > Erythroxylum > Erythroxylum reticulatum. Next base: position 34,325,713 of record JANSVA010000216.1, read on the forward strand.
AACCAAAATAAAACATAGGGCCTTAAATTACTAAAAAGTTAGTTAGTTGAACAAAATATAAGTTTCAGCCCTATTTTAGATAACTAAACAAAATAACTTCTACATCAATATCATCTTCAGTGTGTGGCAAGAAACCTCCTCACCCACTCAAGTCTTCGAGAAGACACCAGAGTGAAAAATACAAGCATTTCTGAAGGATGATCAGGAATTTTGCCTAAAGCAGTATCCTTTTCATCCACTGTGAGTCCCTCTATCTCACTCAATGTAATATCTAACTGTTCAACTTTTTGTTTGAATATATGTTTCAGTCCCAATACTCTTACACAATTCAACTCTAACCTGATTTATGGTATCACCCAACATCCTGGCAGCAATAATAATTGATTATGTACGGCTTGCTTCTCCCGTATCATTACTCCTTTTTCTCCTCCGTGCTGAAATATTTTCAGTTTGTCTTCCAATATTTGAGGTTTGAGGTTGGGTGAAGGACTCATCTATCTCATGCAAACTATGCTTATATTGATCTTCATCACCTTCATTTATCCCACCTACATCTTCTTGCCTTTCCATTTCCTCATGAATATCTGCAGCAGTTTGTGCATCATTTCCAATTGCACAATCTTCTTCATAAATCCTAATCAGTTCATGATAAAAAGGAAAGCTCCTCCGTTGAACTTAAGCAGCATCTTTGTGACTCTTTGACCAAATGAAAAAAGTAAATAATTTATATAAATTACAAGAAAGTAGTTAAAAAATACTTAAAATAAGATAAACAAATTGAATACTTACACTTAAGTAAATATCCCATACATGATCTTCAGAAATGATGATCTTCCTTTCTGTATCCCATCCAAATCCACTAGTGTCTTTCCTTATCATATCATAAACAATGCTCCACTCTTTCTTTAAAGTCGTAATCCTAGACTCTGTTAGAGGTTTGGCTCTTAAATTTGAATTAGGAAGCTTTATTGCTACCATTCTTTCTAATTCATTGAGATACCCATCTTTAAATCCAGTATCAGTATTGTACGTATGCAAATCAACCATACAGGAAACTAGGACAACATCCTCATTATGAGTCTAGTTTCGTTTTGTTTGTTTTGAACTTTGAGTGTCAATAGTTAAGGGGGAATTCATTGACATACTTATCTACCAAATTAAAGCAATAGAGGTAAATTAAAAATAATCATCATAATAAAGGAAAAATAAAAACATTCATAAAATTCTTCATACCAAGTAACATTAAGCATCAACAGTTAACGAGAACAATATAGTCTACAATAACAATGTATAATATAAACAACAAAGAGTACAACTTATATAAACAACAATATCAAACCTCCTAACACTGAAAACAAAATACAAAACCTAAAAAAGTCAATTCTGAATTTGCTTAGATGTTCGTCATTCACTGAATATTTAACGTGCCAATCCAATTCTCCAATTTTTCCAAACATTAGTTGGGTCAATAGCAATGATAGACTCCTCCTTAACAACTGGATTGGTGTGAAAATAATCCCCTAAATCACTATCCATGGGATCAAAACTCATCTCCTGCCTAATAAAATTATGAAGCAAACAATAAGCCAAAATAATTTAATTGTGTGTTTTTATTGGATAAAATGATGGACTCCTAAGAATAGCTCACCTAATTTTTAGTAACCCAAAACACCTCTCAATTACATTGTGTGCACTAGCATGTTTCATATTAAAAAATTCATCTGCATTTCTTGGTTGATAACTTTGACGCCATTCATTCAAATGGTACCTTTGATCCTAAAAGATGCAAGGAAGCCCTCACAATTTGTATAACTTCCGTCAACTATGTAATAGCAACCTATATAAAAAATACTACATAAGTTATACAGATAACATTTTCTCATATACAAAATTCCAAACAACCTTCCTTTATCATATAGGAAAGCTTATCATGAGGCATTTTCAGTCCATGTCTCCTAGTTATTGCATCACGAAGAACTTGACCATCAGCTGCTGACCCTTCCCAACTAGGAAGAACATAAACAAATTACAGGTCAAGTATGCACACACCTAACACATTTGTTGCAATGTCGCCCTGACGAGTTTGAAATCTAGCCTTATCTTTAATTAGCACATTAACCTGATATATGTCCCATTTAGAGCACCTAGGCAATTCTAAAGTTGAAATGAAATTAAAAAAAAAAAGAGAAATCTTAATCACATTCACTATATTTTCTTATAAAATTAAAAGGGTAATTATCTACCTTAAACCACATCCATCGATGGTCTGAAGAGTTTGTTAGTATAAACTCAGGTTTCTTAAACAAAAGCTCTTGCAAATGCATCACTGCATTTAGGACATTATGAAAAAATCGACTAATTGTCTCACCCGACCTTCTAAAATTTTTCCTAATAACTCAATTTTTAACATGATGAGCAATAATATGTAAGAAAATTGCTCCATGTTCATTAATAAGCATGTTTTTTTATGGCTTTAATCCTCCTATACTTTCTAACATTTCACAAAGTTTAAAAAAAGCTTGCCTATTCATCCTAACCATTGAAATACATGACTCATCATTGTCATGCACAATTTGCATCACATAATCTTGATTTGCATAAAAATTTAGAAAATAACTTCTAACCCTTGGCCTATAACTATATAAAAAAGCCTCTGATGCCAACAAAATGAATAGCGAACTAACAACATTACACAACTGTAACCATACAATCAAGACAACCACAATCCTTTTTGTTCTTTTCACATTTCTACATACACTCAAACTGAAACAAGCCATAACTGCAAAAAAAATAATTTTAATGTATTTACATAAATTTGTTCAAACAATGTACAATGTAAGAGATCAACCATCAAATAATTCAAATTAGTTGAAGGCATAAAGTAGAATAAGAGAACAACCATCATTTGGACTTCTTGATGTTTCTACATAGAAGCCAATGTTTTTGTTCAACTTTGGTTATGATTTAGCTAGCCTATTAATTATATCTTAAATCAATTACATGTAACAAAACTAAAAGCTCTCATAACAAAATGTGCATAGGAATTGTAATCTCTCTTTAAGTGGGTTAAGAGAAATATTTGAATTATAAGTTAGTATCGTCCGAGTTTTTAGTACATAACAAGCTATTCCAAGTACCTTAGTTGTAATTTTTTTGAGAATGTTACATGTTTCCCTTAATTACTTGTAACTGAACTTATAAATGGATGAGGTGCCATTGTTCTGGTGTTGACTTTTAGCAAGAAGACAAATGGAACATTTTAAAATCAATATAGCAAAGGGTAAACCACATGAATGTGCAGGTCTGGCATTAACCATTAACCAGATCATACAATCACAATCATTTTTGGCTGAAGTCTTGAAAGAACTGAAATTAGGTAGGGGGTTCCAAGAATCAAAGTTGGGACCCCTTGCATCCACTAGATCAAATACCCAATTATTGATACATATCTTGTTTTACTGGTAAAGAGTAGTTTTGTTCTATGAAGGTTTCTAAGGAGAAACTAATCATTTTTCCTACAATCTTTCTTACAGTGGACAACGATCACAAAAATTCCCTTTTAGAAGACCAATTTATAGCACTCTCAGCTTTGACTTACACTCTATTTACAGGTGAAATCTTCTCAGGTAAAAATCAAATGTATAGTTTCCAATGTTGTGGGAAAAACTGACAGAAATCATAAGACTAAATACGATTTAAACCAAATTCCCACAAGGGCTCCTAATTTAACACCTAAAATCATATGAAAAACCAATAACCTTTGTTAACTCACTTCAACTCTCTCTCACACACACACATTTCTCATTGTAACCAAGACCACGAACAATAGAAAAGGGGAAATTTTCCATCTTGAACCTAGTCAGATGCAACCCAGATAAACTGAAGACAAATATCTAAGTGCAGGCATATAATCACGAAATTCAAGCATCCAGAATCTAAGAAAATCATCAATCACAAGGACAAAGAGACTCTAAAATGTTCTTCTATAACCTAAAAAATAAATTGAAACAAAAGGGTCATAATTTGAAATGAAGCAATTCTAATCACAATCCATACCTAAACAACGTAAAGAAGAAATGCCTAGGACGCTTCCACCAAAGGGAGCAACTGAATTTAATAGTCTAGCCTCATGTAATCACAATCCCAAAAATCAAAATTCCAAACGTGATTATTCATCAAGATAAAAAGCCCAGAAAAAAAGAGACAAAGATATTACCTAGAAAAAAGGAACGGACTTCTTGTGGAGTTAAAATTAGAGGTGGGTCAAAACAAACTCAAAGCAAGAAATTAAGAGAAAGGATGAAAAGGGTTATTAAGTACGTATATACATAGAAATTGGGTGTCACTTATACATGGGGATGTCTGTGGAATAAGAAGATGAAGTCTTTTTTATGTAAGAATTCTCACTTACCTAAAATTTGGAAATGGTAGATCTGGAATCACGAACTGGAGAAGAGAACAATGTACGTTAAAGAAGTGGAAGATTTCGAAGGCTTAAACGTGAGAGGATAGGAAGGCTTGAAGATGTTTCAATGTCAAAGAAGGAGAAGAAGTTTTGAAGGATGAAACATGAGAGGACAAAGTTGTCTTCAACAAGAAGAGTTATTTTTCGAATAGCTAAAGATGGGTTAGGGTCGGGTTTGTGTATTCTTCAAATTTGAAGAATAGTTATTACTGATGCTTACTTATTCCTGTCTTCGTTTTTAACCAAACACAGGTTTAGGAATATGATAGGAATGTGTTAGGAATAGAATGGCTATTCCATTCTACCAAACAACCCATTAGAAATGTGTTAACTAGATGACCTTATTTAAAGGAAAACAAAAAAGGAAACTAATTAAAACATGATCGAAAAGTATTAGACCTTATAGATCACGTACTTCTCCTAATTTTTAGGTGGCATATGGTTATCACATGGTATTTTAAGTGAGTTCTCCCAATTGGACTCCATGTGGGCCTTTGGACACTTCGTGGCTTTGGCCCTAGCTCTTGTCATTGGGCCTCCAACATCTTGTAATGGATCTTTAGGAACATTAGACTTGAATGTTAGGCTTTTGATATGGGAATTTCATTCAACCCCTTGCCTTGCATATTCAAACTTCAATTATGATCCAATTTTAATTCCTAAGCCTCCTTTTGCAAGCTCATGTCCATGCAAGTCATGTCCTAGGCTTCTTTGTGGCGGATCGCACCATGTATGTTTCTCTTCTTGTCTTTCACATGCCCATGGTTCTCCATCATTCCCTCCTTACTCAAAAGGATTTGTCCTCAAATCTGCAGCATCAAAGAGGGATAAATTAGATACATTGAATGTAGCACTAACATTACCATAGAAGCTAGGAAAATCAATTTTATAAGCATTATCATTAATCCTTTCTAAAACTTGAAAAGGGCCATATCCTCTTGGTTGTAGCTTAGATTTCCTTTGTTCTGGAAACCTCTCCTTTCTCAAGTGCACCCAAACCCAATCACTGGGTTCAAATATAACACGTTTCGACTTTTATTGGCTTACTTTGCATATTTTTCATTTCTCCTCTTAATGTTGGCTCTAACTTTAACATGCAACTCCTGCACAAATTTAGCATTTTTCATACCGTTAAGCTTACTAAACTCATTAGAAGGCAATGGAAGAATTTCCAAAGGAGTCAAAGGATTAAACCCATAAACAATATCAAAAGGAGAAAATTGAGTAGAAGAATGAAGAGAACGATTATAAATAAACTCAATAAGTGGGAGACACTATTCCCAATTCTTCAAGTTCTTTTGGATAATCGCACGCAAGAATGTAGTCAAAGTTCTATTTACCATTTTAGTTTGACCATCCATTTGAGGATGTGCAATAGTAGAAAACAAGAGTTTAGTGCCAAGTTTATTTCATAGGGTTCTCCAAAAGTGACTAAGAAATTTTACATCTCTATCACTCACAATAGTCTTTAGCAACCCATGCAATCTTACAACCTCTTTAAAGAACAAGTCAGCAACGCGAATAACATCATTAGTTTTAGAATAAGCAATAAAGTGAGCCATCTTGCTAAATCGATCAACCATCACAAAGATGTTATCCTTTCCTCTAGATGATCTAGGCAATCCGAGTGCAAAGTCCATAGATATATCAACCCAAGGATGAGAGGAGATGGGTAAGGGAGAATATAAACCATGTGATTAAACCTTAGATTTTGCATGCCTACAAGTAATACATTTAGCACAAACAGAAACAATATCCTTTCTCATGTTAAGCCAATAAAAATGTTCATGCAAAAGAGCTAAAGCCTTCTCAACACCAAAATGACCCATCAATCCACCACCATGTGTCTCTCTAACAAGTAATTCACACATAGAGCAAGATGGAATGCAAAATTTATCTTTTTTTTTAAATAAAAGTCTATCAAATCTATAGAAATTATCAATACCATGCTTTTCACAAGATTTCCAAATTTATGCAAAGTCATAATCAGATTCATACATGCCTTTCAACATCTCAAAACTAAGTAATCTAGCATGCGTAGAGGTAAGAAGAGAGTATCTCCTAAAAAGAGCATCAACCACAATGTTTTCTTTCCCTTACTTATATTTAATAACATAATGAAAATTTTCAATAAATTCCAGCCACCTAGCATGTCTCTTGTTCAGTTTACCTTGAGACTTTAGAAATTTCAAACTTTCATGATCAAAATGAATGGTAAATTTGTTTGGCCACAAGTAATGTTGCTAAGTTTCTAAAGACCAGCATACAACTCTTTATAATAAGTAGAGTAATTTAAAGCATCACCACTTAGTTTTTCACTAAAATAAGCAATGAGTTTAGAATCTTGCATTAAAACAGCACAAATGCCTATTCTAAAAGCATTACATTCAACCTCAAAAACTTTAGAAAAATCAGAAAGAATAAGAAGAGGAGCATTGGTCAAATTTTCTTTCAAGTTATTAAAAACAAACTTTTGTGAATCACCCCATTTAAAAATCACATTCTTTTTCACCAATTCATTTAAAGGGGCAACAATAGTAGAGAAGTCCTTAATAAATCTCCGATAGAAGCTAGCCAGGTTATGGAAGCTTCGAACTTCATTCGCATTCTTGGGAGTTAGCCATTCTCTAATTGCTTTCACTTTCTCTTCATCAACTTAAAGTCCTTTAGCACCTACAATAAAACCAAGAAACACAATAGTATCCATACAAAAGGAACATTTTTCTAAATTGGCATAAAGCTTATTCTCTCTTAAAAGTTCAAACACATCATGCAAGTGTTTCACATGATCATCTAAACTCCAGGAATACTCTAGAATATCATCAAAATGGACAACCACATTTTTTCCAATAAAAGGACGAAACACATGATTCATCAAACTAATGAAAGTACTAGGTGCATTAGTCAAACCAAAAGGCATAACTAACCACTCATACAACCTAAACTTAGTTTTGAAAGAAAATTTTCACTCATCACCCTTTTTCATGCGAATTTAGAAAATATACAAACACTATGCAACTCATCAAGCATATCATCTAAACGAGGGATAGGGTAATGATATTTCACCGTGATTTTATTGATGGCTCTGCAGTCAGCACACATTCTCCATTTGTCATCTTTCTTAGGAACAAGTAAAAATGGCACAGCACATAGACTCAAGCTTTCTCTCACAAAGCCCTTTTTCATAAGCTCTTCAACTTGTCTTTGGATCTCCTTAGTTTCTTCCATGTTGGCTCTATATGTAGGCCAATTTGGACTTGAAGCTCTGGGAAGGAAGTCTATATGGTGCTCAATGCCTCTCAAAGAGGGCAATCCATCAAAAATGTCTTTTAGAAATAAGTCGCTGAAGTCCTACAACAAAGACAAAATGTTAGACGATAAAGATGGATTAAGCTCATTAATGGTTAAGAAAACATCTTTATATAAAAGTATATAATATTCTTCATATTTTAAAGCCCTCTTGATCTCACTCTTTCCAGCAAATAAAGTCACTCTCTTTTCTTCATTCTTTCCACTCGTTTTATTTTCTCTCTTTTTCTTTCTTTTCGACCTCTCTCTCTTTCTTTTCTTTTGCTCTTAATTTGCATTCTTTATTAATCCTCACTTGATCCTCATAAGCTTCAATGAGCCTAAGAGGTTTTAGCATAATATTTTTACCATGGAAAGGAAAAGAATAAAATTTTTTGTATCATCATGCCTAATTTTTCTATCAAATTATCATGGCCTACCAAGCAAAACATGTCCAACATACATAGGTGCAACATCACATAAAATCTCATCATGATACTTGCCAACAGAAAATGCAACCATCACTTGTTTGGTGACTTTCACCTCACCACAATCATTTAGCCATTGCAATTTATATGGTCTAGGATGTTTCAAAATAGGCAAATTAAGCTTGTCAACAATTAAAGTGCTAGCAACATTGGTACAATTTCCACCATCTATAATCATGCTACAAACTTTACCATTAATGAGACACCTTGTATGAAAGATGTGCTCACGTTACTCTTCTTCAACTTTTGGTTGGATATTAAGAGCATGCCTAGCCACAAGGGCTTCAACTCAACATCACAATCAACATCGGAAGCATCAGTCAATGGAGGCACATCATCATAATCATTACTGTCACTACTTTCACTAACAACATCACCATTCTCAAGTAAAATCATAGTTCTTTTATTAGGGCATTGAGAAGCAATATGACCAAAACTTTGACATTTAAAGCACTTAACTTTATAAGAAGGATTAGAAGAAGAAGAGGGTTTAGAGTCATTTTTAACCTTAGGATTTAGAGGAGAGAATTTAGGCTTACTTTCCTCTTTTGGCTTGATGTCTCCCTTGGATTTAAAGAAAATTTTGGACTCCTTAAAACTTTTCCTCCAGGAACCCGATCTAGCACCATTTTGGATCTTTAATTGCTTTTCTACCATGATGGCCTTATGCGACAACTCATCTATGTCAAGGAAATTTTGTAACTCTACAATGGAAGCAATTTCAGGGTGCAAACCATTAAGAAATCTTCTCATGGTAGCTTCCATGTTTTCCTCAACATTGACCCTAATAATGATGATCTCCATCTCTTGGTGGTATTCTTCAACACTCATAGATCCTTGCCTCAATCTTTGTAGCCGCTTGAACAAGTCTCGATAGTAATGACTTGGACCAAAGCACTTTCTCATGATGGCTTTCATTTCTTGCCATATGCGGATTGGTCTTTCAAGATTCTGCCTTCTATTTATTTGCAGTTGATCCCACTAAATACTAGCATGGTCACACAATTCAATAGCAGTAAGTTTTATCTTTTTCTCTTCACTATATGTATGACACTCAAATGCATGTTCTATTTTCCTCTCCCACTCTAAATACAATTCAGGATCATTTTTTCCTTGAAAGGAAGGGATTTTCAATTTTATGCTGTCAAGTTCATTACGAGAAGAAGCTTGTCTGCTTCTCCTAGTGTTGGGGCCTTCATCCTTAGATTGTATATCTTCATCTTCTCCATAGAACATCCTTCTAGGACCTTTGGAGTTTGACTTGGTTTGGATGTCATCCAACCTAGCATTCAACATCCGGAATTGATCTTGCACAGCCTTCATAAAGACTCTAAGATCTTGCTCAAATGATTCATCTACTTGAGACATGTTTATAAACTGCAAAATGTTAGTGAACAATAAAAACAATATGGACCTCACCACTCAAACTCACTTATATACACTCAACAGATGTCAAACAACTCGTATTTCACACAAAAATTGGCTTTTTCTATAATGCAAACACTCTTACCTTTTACCACTCAACTTGCTTTCTATACTATCCTTATTCGAAACAAGACATAATCAAATAGAAGCAATCAAACCAAGTGGCAGCCAAGACTAGAATCCCAAGATAAAATTCTCAAAAAATCCAAAAGGGGAACTAGAGTGTGGAAAAATAGTATAAGGAATGAATTAAGGAAGTGATTACCTCGAGGAAAGTCAAACTTGAAGTTAAAGAAAGACGAATGAGGCAAGAAATGAAATAGGAAACAAAAGGCAAAATAGGAAAGTAATTAAAATAAGAAAGTGAAGCAAATAGGAAAGTAAGCAAGTTCCAAGCAATACAAGATAGGAAAGTTCTTGCAATTTTAGTTCAAGCAATAGGAAAGATTTTATCTTTATTTGATTGCAATTAGGAAAGTAGCAAACTTGGACTCCACTTCTCTAAAAAAATTGCAACACACACTTTGATTGTTTTCTTCTTTTTTTCTTCTTCTTTTGACGATTTTTTTTCTTTTTTCTCTTTTTTGATGAATTTCTTTTTTCTCTTGTTTTGACGATTTTCTTTTTTCTTTTTTTTACATCTACTTTTTTTCTAGATAATTTTAAGTTCACACAAATAAATATGGAAGCAAAGCAATTTTTAAAAGCTGGATGCTCTCAAATTTCGACTTAGTGTAACTTGCTCTAGAAAGCTTGGATTTGAATGATTCCAAAACGAGGAGAAAGAAGAGATTCTGAACTTGAAGAATCACCTATTAATCAGGCAAAAATTGAAAAAAAAAAGTGAACAAAACAATGGATGAAAAACGGACAGAGAAGAAGAACAAAAATAAATAACAAGAGGATAGTTAATTGAAACCTAACAACCAAAGTGCTTTGATACCAAATGATACGAGACCCAATAGGACTTGTCCTAGAGAACCTTCAACAAGATGGAACTATGTCCAGGAACAAATAGAATCAAACACACACAAAAGCACAAGAAATAAAATTGAAAAGATAGAAATAGAACACTAAGAGAAAAGGGGTTAGAAGAAAGATGTTCAATGGAAAGAACCCTAAGAGAACCTATCTTTTAGAACCCTAGTAAGAATGTTGGTCAATAGAAAGAACCCTAAGAGAACTTGTCTCTTAGA
>JANSVA010000216.1:34336674-34347915 GCA_025504915.1 Erythroxylum reticulatum
ATTATATCTTAAATCAATTACATGTAACAAAACTAAGCTCTCATAACAAAATTTGCATAGGAATTGTAATCTCTCTTAAAGTGAGTTAGGAGAAAGATTTGAATTATGAGTTAGTATCATCTTAGTTTTTAGTACATAACAAGCAATTCCAAGAATCTTACAGGCTGTTTTTTTTAGAACGTTATATGGTTCCCTTAATTACTTGTAACTAAACTCATAAATGGATAAGGTGTCATTGTTCTGATGTTGACTTTTAGCAAGAAGATGATGATAACTTTTTGTTATTCTTGATCTGAATTGTTTTGAACATGACTTCTTTGATGAAACTATTATATGATCACAACATCTCTAATAGGACTTTTATCGAACAAGTAAGAAGAATGGGGGAAGCCTAAATGACTAGTCCAATGAAATTCTTAAATAACTCTTGTACATGGATATCAACATATTACACAGAGCCACATGATTTACATTATGAGTTTAACCTATAAAAACTGACTCCAACCTCCAAACAAGCTCGAAAAATGTAGCCAAAGATAAAATAATTAGGTAAAATCTCTTCAGAAATCATCATTTCAAAAATCCTATCACGTGGGAGTTGTATACATAACTGCCAACACTTGTAGTGAGAGATTAACAAAGCATATTAAGAAAATAACAAAACATGAGGGTTGAGAGAAAAAAAACAATTTGCAACACTCCCAATTTTGACTTATGCTTTATTTACAGGTGAAGAAGTATAGCAAAAAATATGAAGCAGAAGACTAAGATGTATTGTTGCAATTGAGGATAATTTGGGTTATCATATTTAGTTTTGATTAGAGTTACTCTTAAATGAAGAACCATTATTATTAGTATGTTGGTACGTGTGAAGAAGCAAAATCTTGGTATAGAAAATACTTTCAATCTCTATCATCAATGAATCACAGGTTCAATAACCATTCCAGGCACTTCAAATCAGTCAAATTTCAAATGATATAACAATTAACCGAACACATCTTACTAATTTATCCTTCATTTTATTAGGTTGCAATAATCTTAAGGTGTATATGTTGCATATGAAAAACAAGAACCAAAGGATGCGCCATTAACAAACACACTTCGCTTGTCAGAATTCAGAAATGAAAAAAGCTTGGAAATAGTTCATATCAACATTTACTTACTGTGTTATTTGTTGTTTAATTTCCAAGTATGACATTTTTATTAGTAATGATTTTTGGTATACACAGTTACTTAATTTCAAATTTCAATATGTATTAGTTAGTCTTAAGAGCTAGTTTGAGTGTAACTTTAGTAATACGACATAACAAATGACGGTAAGACCTTATATCCACTTCTATTAATGATCCTTTTATTAGTTTGGAATACCGTCTAAATACAGTACAGAAGACAATTAGGTGAAATATGATAACTTGGAAGCCAATACATAAAAGATATTTTGTAATTATTTGTGTGGTTGGTTACAAGTGGTGATGTGAAAGAATTACAGGTAAAAATCAAATGTATAGTTTCCAATGTTGTGGGAAAAACAACGAATTAAACCAAATTCTTACAAGGGTTCCTAATTTAACACCTAAAATCATATGAAAAACCAATAGCCTTTATTAACTCACTTCAGCTCTCTCACACACACACATATTTATCAATGTAACCAGGACCACAAACAACAGAAAAGGGAAAATTTTTCATCTTCAACCTAGTCGGATGCAACCCAGATAAACTGAAGACAAATATCTATGTGCAGTCATATAATCACCAAATTTAAGCATTCGAAATCTAAGAAAATCATCAATCACAAGGACAAAGAGTCACAATCTGAAATAAAGCAATTCTAATGACAATCAATATCTAAACAACGTAAAGAAGAAATGCCTAGGATGCTTCCACCAAAAGAAGCAACCGAATTTAATAGTCCAGCCTCCTGCAATCACAATCCCAAAAATCAAAATTCCATACGCAAAAAACCCAGATAAAAGGAGATAAAGATACTTAGAAAAAACCCAAAAAAAGAGACAAAGATAAAATGGAACGGACTTCTTGTAGAGTTAAAATTGGAGGTGGGTCAAAACAAACTCTGAACAAGAAGATAAAGGACGAAGAGGGTTGTTAAGTACGTATATATGTAAAAATTGGGTATCACTTATACGCGGGAATGTCTATGGAATAAGAAGATGAAGTCTTTTGTTGTGTAAGAATTCTCACTTACCTAGAATCTGGAAATGGTAGATCTGGAATCACAAACTGGAGAAGAGAACAGCGTACTTTGAAGAAGTGGAAGATTTCGGAGGCTTGAATGTGAGAGGATAAGAGGAGGCTCCCATGATGTTTCAACGTCAAAGAAGGAGAAGAACTTTTGGAGGCTAGAAATGATGAGAGGACAAAGTTGTCTTCAAGCCAGAAGAGCTATTCTTCGATTAGCTAAAGATGGGTTGGGGTCGAGTTTGGGTATTCTTCAAATTTGAAAAATAATTATTACCGAAGTTTACTTATTTCTGTCTCCCTTTTTAACCAAACACAGGTTTATGAATAAGTCAAGAATGTATTAGGAATAGTCACTCTATTCCAGTCTACCAAACAGCCCGTTAATGAATTAATTTATTATAACTAAATAATAAACTTAATTTTTTACAATTTCTTTAATTTAAAAATAAATTGTAACTCTGTCCTTTTTTTGGAAAATAAATTGTAACTCTGTTTTCAAGTCAATATATCTTGTTTAAATTTTAAATTTTTTTATAAAATTAATTTAACCAATTCAAGCGCCGTTCTTTTACTATAGAAATATAAGAAATTTGTAAGTGCCAACACTTAGAAGTGCTTTAATCGTGCAGCACTTTCCAAAGAGATGGTGCTTTAGTAGCTTAAATACTATTAGGACTGTTAATTGGATGGAAGGTTAGAGTAACCTTTTTTTTTTTTAAGTAGATCCCACTAATTTTGCTTTGTCGTGAAATTCCAATAGCCTCTTCTCTCAAGTTTACTTACTATTACTAGAATAGGCACTGCACTAACTGCTCTTCTGAAGAGGCACTTACCTACTTGAAAGCAGCCAACTAATGCCTGACCACCCAACTTGAGAATATACTAAAATATTCAGAAATGAAAATGGATCCAGACCTTGCAAGCAACAAACTAGATTTCCCATTTCCCAAGTCACAATATTTATATGGATACCAAACTACTTACCTTCATTGAAGGTATCCATGTGCAATCCAAGATTTTAATTTGGATGTGGCAATTGATATTCCTGAGCTGTTTTATAGTACTTGTGAAATTGCTATTGGTTTTCCTAATTGTGGGAGTTTCTATGAAGGCTATAGCCTAATCCTTACGATAGGTTTCAATCAAACTTGTTCGGTTAAAACTCGACCGTTGTGAGTTTATTAGGCATGAAAATTTTGGCAGTCACATGTGCCTCTGAGTTCCTAACATATACTCCTGGCCAGTTTGTGTCTATATTCTTCAAATGCTAACTAGAAAGAGGAACAGATGAACATCGGTTGCTGCAACAGATGTAAAAAGTTCTGACAAGAAACAGAAAAGGAGCTAGATTATGAGACAAAGCTGTCCTTGTTCTCTATCTCACCCAACTTTAACGGTTTCAGTAGTTCTTTTTGGAACAGGATAGCTTTTGCTTCTTGCAAAAATATCGACATTGACCTTCACATATTCGAAATGACAAGATTTTTCTTCATCAATGATGGGAAAATCCACACCAAGAGTCCTACCAACTTTTCTTGCCGACTTTCGAGATTGCTGCCGTTTAAGATTATCTAACTCAACCACCTGATTGGAAACGGCGGCTTTGACAAGTTCCCTGTAATCATCGTCACGGTTGCCTGATTTTGAAGAACTGAGGCTTGAACTCCGACAACCGAAGGAGGCGGCTCCAAGATGCTGGGAACATTCATTCATGCCTTTAACGTACAAGTTCCTGGCCACGACCAAGATCTTAATTGGTGCGTTCACAAACTTGCGAAGATTGGTGTGCTTGCTCGGCTTCTTGACGGCCATTTCCTCTGACCTGGGGATTAATTGCAAAAGGGTTTGATCAACTTTTTCTCTATAAATACAAACATTGCAGAGCACCTTATATTTACTTGTGCACAGCAATAGGAATAGGCAATTAAGTTTGGATGAGGTTTGGTTGAGGTTATCGGAAGCAAGTCTTTTGTGGTTGTAGCGTGTGGAAAGCGTACATGTGAACCCATCAAATTACTACTAAAATGGATTCTTGTGACTTCGTGTCCATGAAAGATGTTAAAAAGGGGGGGAAAATATAGGCTGTGAAAGTTGGACGAACTGCAAAAATTCACAGATGAGAATAACACCTTCAGAAGATGATAAAATACGGTGGATTCGAAAGGCCGATGCTTTGCTTGGTGATCTTTTCTTCAGTGTTTCTTTCTATAATTCCATAACAATTCCATGCTTTCACTTGTTTTTTCTTTTGTTGCCACTATTTTCATCTAACCATACAGGGTTAGTTCTATATCTCAATTAATTTATGCCTGCAATTAACTATACATATAAGAGAAAGTTGTATATTTAATCAAAGCATTTAAAAGTAGGAATGAATATTAAGTAAAATTATATTACATTTCCTTCTTCCAATTACATTGGATTCAACGTGATTTGAATTTTGATAAAGTTAAGGTTAAAAGACCTTTTTAAGTAATAAATCAGGTCATTTTTGCTTGTCTGAGTCAGGGCCGCCGAACAAAACTTTATGCCTCACTGAAGCATCATGTACGTGCCGGCCAAATCCTAGCAGGCCTCAGGCCTCAGGCTACATACGGCCGACGTCCAGTAATGAATGAAGAGTTTTTCATATTATTGAATATATACATTAAACGACATAACTTTATATTAGCATGCTATTATAAACGACATAACTTTATATTAGCATGCTATTAATGAACATATTATGATTCTCATAATTATTGATTTGAAAATCGATCAGATTAGAGCACGTTCATAGCTAAATAGGACTGAAGAAATAGTAATGAACATATAAATTTTGCGTGGAAAAATCTCAAATTAGGATAAAAATCACGGACAAGGATAGAAGAATTTTACTACCGAGAAAAACTAAAAAATTACAAGGAAAAATTAAACCCAAAAATACACAAAATATTTTTGTCTGTCTTTTGCTTTCTTTTCTTTCTCACCTCACGTCTCTCTGCTTGTTGATATTTGCTCTCTTCATCTCCTACCTATTTATAGGCAGGAGATGGTTTGGCTAGCTATCCTTTTCTGTATTTCAAAATTTTGACAATTCTTTCACTTTAAGATTTGATTAAAAGTCAATCAGATCGTCACATTATTCTTTCTACCTTACCGCTTCATGTTTCTTATGTCTCTGTCAGGCCACACAAGGATCCACACCACTTAAACTTGTCACCATTGATTACTTTTATCATAAAATCTATCAGGTTATCCATTGTATGAATTTTCTACATGTCCATAGTTCCTTCTTCCACTTTCTCACAAACAAAGTGATATTGAACTCGGATGTGTTTTGTCTTTGAAAGAAATGATGGATTCCTTGCAAGATGCAAAGCACTTTGACTGTCACAATACAGAGTAATATTCTCTTGTTTATTCCCAAGTTCTTCTAACAATATCTTCAACCACACTGCTTCTTTACTAGCTTATTTAGTTGCTACATATTCTGCTTCTGTTGTTGACAGAGCCACAACTGACTGCAGTTTTGAAACCCAGCTCACAGCTCCTTTAGCTAGTGTAAACACATATTCTGTAGTGGATTTACTTTTATCAAGATCACCTGTATAATCAACATCAACATATCCTTTGACGGTACAATCTGATACTCTATAATATAATGCAATATCTGAGATTCCTTTGATATATCTGATAATCCTTTTAACAATATTTCAATGCTCTCGACCAGGATTCGCCATGTATCTATTAACTACTCCCACTGCATGTGCAATGTCTAGTCTTATACAAATCATAATGAACATTAGGCTCCCCACTACTGATGTATACAGTACTCGAGATATCTCCATTCTCTCTTCTTCATTGGTAGGACTCATACTTGAGGATATTAAAATTAATAGGATGAGGGTTATAAATTAACTTATAATCTTACATGTTGAATCGCCACAAGATCTTCTTCAAATAATTCTTCTGAGAAAGCCAAATCTTCCAATTATTTCTGTCTTGGTAAATTTGCATCCCTAAAATCTTGTTTGCTGGTCCTAAGCCCTTCATTTCAAATTTCCCTGCCAACTGTGCCTTCAATTCTTTGATAGGATCATTATTGGGGCCTGCTACCAACATGTTGTTTACATACAAAAGCAAGACTATAAATTATCTTTCTCAAACCTCTTGAGATATGCACAAGGGATTGCATTCAGTCTGCTGTATCCAAGGCTCATGATGAAGTAATCAAATCTCTTATACGAACACCTCAACTCCTGCTTTAAACCATGTAGTGATTTGTTCAACTTGCAAATTAAGTTCTCTTTCCGTTTTTTTTCGAAACCTTTTGGTTGAAGCATACAAATTTCTTTTTCAAGATCTTCATGAAGAAATGTAGTTTTCACATCTAATTGCTCAAGATGCAAGTTAAATATAGCACGCATTGCTAGAACTACTCAAACTGTAGTGAGTCAAACAGCAAGAGAAAATATTTCGTTAAAATCAATACCTTGTTTCTGAGTATATCCTTTTACTACCAATCTAGCATGATATCCTCTACTTGATCGTCACCACTCTGTTTAATCTTGTAAACCCATTTATTGCCAATAGGCTTTTTTCCTTATAGGAGTGATACGAGCTCTTATGTCTTATTCTTATGCAGAGCTTCAATTTCTTCCTGCATTGCTGTCATTCACTAAGATGCAGCTGAACTATTCATTGCTTCTTAAAGAGTTGATAGAACTATTTTTGACAATTATATTCACTCAAATTGTCTGTCATGATAAAATTTGAACCAATGAAAATGAGAAATGAGTTATATACATTTGGAGCTGATTAGGGTAAAATTTGAATCAATGAAAATGAGAAGTGAGGTATATACATTTGGAGCTTATTAGGGCTTTACCTCTTTGTCTTGTTAACCTAGATCATTTGGAGAGAGAGTTCTGACTTCGTCAACGCAACAGTGATGGGGAGATTAGGGCTGTCATGATTAACTTATACGACCAAACTAAAAGCCTGTTTCGTTTCATTAGGTTTTTGGTTATTTATCTTTATTTTAACATTTAGTAAAAAGTATATGTTTAGTTTAATTTTTAATTTAGATTTTTTTCATAATTTTTTTTTAAAAAGTATTATTTTCTATAACTTATAAAAAATCATAAGAACTATTTTTTCATGGTATGATTCATTGTTAATAAATATAAATTGTTTAATATTAATTAATAATAAATTATTACTAATATAATTTGCTTTATTTTCATAAAAAATCATTTAAATTCATTTAAAATGAAATTATTTTTAAATTTGATAATTACTGAATAAATATATTTTACATGTACATTTAAAATCTTAAAATATTTATTTATGAATATTTTTAATATCAAATATTTAACTATTATTTTAATAACTAATCTAATCAAATTTAGTTTATAAATATTTTTACAAAACATTATTTATTTATTTATTTATTTTAATAAAATATAATAATATAAATTAATAAATATTGTATAAGAAATTAAAATAAGTAGTTTATTTATATTTTCTAAATTTTATTTAATAGAGAAGTGTAATTAAATTGATATTAATAATTGAGTAGAAAATTATTTAAAAAAACCAAAAACTAGTAATTTAAAAATATAAATGAAATGAGACGATTTTCATAATAAGGTTTTAGTGTTTCTAGTTAGTATATCTATCATCAAATCCTTTTTCATGGTTCAGGCGAGGAGGTGTATGCTGTTCATTTTTGCTATTTTAACACTGTTCCAACTTATTTCATCTACATATTTATGTAGGTTTCATACAAATATAGAGATAAAATGACTTGCAAGAAAATTGGAATAATAAAAGTGAAACAGGTAATGTGATCGGGTTCAAATAAGAAAGGACCAAGTGACAGATTTGGACGTAAATGTGTATCAGTCGATAACGATCGTTGAAACCTAGAGGACTTGTTAGATATACTATTTGATTTACAAGATTCTAAGCTGATAAAGAAGGTATTTGGTTTGTAGGTATGTGATTTGTCGTATCAATAAATTCATCGTAGATGCCTAACTTATTAAAAATTTTAAAAAAATGTAAAACCTTAAAATTTTTCTTCCTTAATATTGTGAGCAACCACGAGGGTGAAAGCTTTTCCGAGTCTCCCTCTCCTAATTAATCCCACCGCTCAACTAGCGAGAGCAGAATGTGATGATAGGTTTTGATGGTTGTCTCTCTCTTTGTGGTGCGAGATGGGGAGGAGAGAGGAGGTGATTCCAGTGTTTTATTAGATGGACCCTCCTTGAGCTCCCTTACATGGTCGCTTTTCACTCCGATCTAATTTAAAGATTTTGGCTAGCAATTATGTTATAATGGGTATAGGTTGTAGCATATTTCTTATGCATGAGCATGTAGTTTGACAACCAAAACTTAGAAAAGTTGTTGATGGGTACCTGTATGTGATGGTAGGGGTCAGATTTTGTATCATTTTGGCTGAAGGAAGAAGTGGTCTACTGCTCACAATTTTAGGTATACATAGAAGTTGGTCTAAACCAAGAATTCCCTGTTTCAGTCATGGTATTAAAGTTTGATCATTTGGAGAATCTCTTCCCAACTAAAATTAAATTAGTTACCAATGGAAATCTCAATTCAAACGGATCAAAAACTTGGATTCCTAATAATAACAAGTTCCAATTTGGTTCCTTTGAAGATCTTGCAACTACTAAAATATGCGCAGGCCTTAACAATATTATTCTTAAGACCATTGATGTTTGGATGACTTTAACCGCAGCAAAGGAGACCCCCCTCCTGCAATAATTAATCAAAGATCCTTGAGAATCCATATGTCCCAGTTGTCGATCACCTTCTTGTCACCCCTACAAGGTGATAATGGTATCAACTCCATAATAAATACCCTAAAAAGGATTTAAAATCCGCTAACATGTAAACTTATGATGTTAAAAGAATTCCCATCATCTTCTAAATAGATCCCTATCACTTAATTGTCAAAGAACACTGATAATCCTAGGTACCCAACTGTTGATCCCACAATTGGAGCTTCCATTGTGGCTTCCCCAGACTATGGCCTCCAAACAAAAATGTGATATTGACTTTAATATCATTAACACCAGAGCCAGCTCTAGGCAAAAGTAGACAGGGCACCTGTCCAGGGTTCAACTTTATAAAAAATAAAAGAGGTAACAAAAAAAATCTCATTTTATTTTATTTTGTTCTTTATAAAGGTCTTGCTCTTTATAAAGAGCAACAAAATGACCTCTATTTTACCTCTTTTATTCTTTATAAGAACTCACTTTTAATTATCATAAAGAAAAAAAGATAAAATATGAACTTTTTTTATTTACCCAGGGCTTATAAAAAGTCAAGACCGGCCCTAATTAACACTAAGGTCAACACATCATATTCCCTTAAATGTGACACTCTCACAATTCTTAATCCACAATCATCCAAATTGTTTTCAAAGTATAACATTAGTATAAGAAAAAGAATATTTGTCAGTTATAAAAGTATTATATACAACACAACTATTCGAACTATCATATTCAAAAAATATACACATTAAAACAACTTTACTCAATTAATTCATTGATATGACCTAATCTCTACTTTATCAATTACATACGCTGAGATTATTGACAATTTCTTTGTCTCCTTAAACAATTAGAGACAATGAGTAAGCTACTTCCTCAGTAAAGGTAATTGAATATACCTTTAAATTAAATAACTCAATATATAAATCTAAAAATTAGTCAAGTGATTAAAACATATATATAATACTAAGATATACAACGTTACTTTGCATATTCGAACAATTAACAAACATCTAAAATTTCATCAAAGTAATGATTAAGACTAATACTATTTTATTACAATCATTTATATTTTATCTCATAATTAACTGAATTATTTAGGTCATGCTCAATCTAGTTGGCTTACGTTCAATGGTCTGTTGACTTATCTTTACTCATCATAATTGCTCAATAGGTGAAAATGTAATTAGATTTATAAATATCGGCACAAAGTATCACAATTTCTCATTCTAATTTGGTATCTCAGTACTACTCCAGTACCTAGTCATCGACATAGGATATCTCCAAGCCTTAAGATACCTCGATACCACTCTAATATTTAGTCATCAGCATAAGAAATCCCTGGGACCTAGGATGTCCCGATACCTGCTCGACGAACAGAGACCTAGTCATCAGTCGCTCATATCTAAACAACCTATCAATCTATGGCCATTGATTGTAACCTATCATAGGTAAGCCATAAATTCACAATTTACATCATTTATTTACAACATATTATCAGTAGTCTCTAATTAATTAACATATTTTTCGCCAAATTAAAAGATGATACATCTTATAATACGTACTAAAATATAAAAGCGAAACATCTTGTACTTTATTAATTATTTGTGCAATAAAATAAATGCAATTCATATAATTTTGAAATCCATAAATGTAGTTGTTAATCATTAATTTAATTAATGACTAATTTAAAATATCATTCACTATATAATAATTTATTAATAACAAAATACTATTCTAAGAGTATAGTTTTAAGGTTATCCTTATCTTAATTTCGAACTCAACTAATTGATAGTCCAATTTATTCTTTAATCAAACCCTCAGACCTAGACATTACAACATTCTATTATACTAATTAAAGAAAAATTTTCAACTCAATTTCAATTAATAATCTAACATTATTCCCTTTTTTACTTTATTCTTAATCATAAAAAATATCATTACTAACCTAACCACCATAATTATTAAAATACCTTTAACTATTAAAAGTCCTATGTTACCTTCATTTATTTCCATTAATACAAAATATCCTTTTTGGAAATTTTACCCTGAACTTATTGCATTCACTACAAGAAATTGTATTTTTAGTTAAAGTAAAAATTGTCACTAAAAGCAGTAATATTTATCACTATTATTAATAGTGTCCAATTTTTGAAGTCGTCACCTCCCGTCACAAATACCTCTGTCACTAATGAAATAGTGACTAATTTAAAAAATAGTCACAATTATGCAACACTTTTATGACACAAATATTGACACT
>JANSVA010000216.1:34348015-34382408 GCA_025504915.1 Erythroxylum reticulatum
AAAGATACTAAATTGCCACAATTACCATTGTATTAGTGACAAAAATATAAATCATCACAGATAATCCAAACAATCGTGTCAATCAATTGTCTTGACACTAAAAAATATCATATTTGTGATGACAAAAATAATTTGTCACTAAATTATGAATAGTTGTGACCGTAATTATAGTTCGGTTATTGTGACAATATAAAGTAGACACTAATTAATTGAATATTTTTTAACAAAATTTTTGTCACAACAAGTAAAATATTGTGTGACAATTAACCGTTTCATAAAAAAAAGAAAA
Organism: Erythroxylum reticulatum; assembly: GCA_025504915.1. Lineage (NCBI taxonomy): Eukaryota > Viridiplantae > Streptophyta > Magnoliopsida > Malpighiales > Erythroxylaceae > Erythroxylum > Erythroxylum reticulatum. The sequence continues at coordinate 34,348,305 of JANSVA010000216.1, forward strand.
AAATATTAGTGACAAGCTGTGTTTTGTCACAACAAATAGAAAATATTAGTTACCAACATATGTTTTGTCACAATTATAATTTATTCCTGACAATTATTTTGGCGCCAAATTGCATAGACTTTTAATGACAAAACTTAGTGATAAAAGAAAAGTTATCAATATTAATAGTGACAACTTAATTGTGAAAAATACTAAATTGTCACAATTATTATTGTATTAGTAACAAAAAAATAAATCATCATAGTTAATCCAAACAATAATGTCAATCAATTGTCTTGTCACAAAAAACTTCATATATGTGACGAAACAATAGTTAATCACAAAAAAATTGTCACTAAATGTCTTAACTCTTATAGTGATTTCTTGTTTTGCCCCTTAATACAACTTAAATTTTCCAAAAAATTGTTAGCTTCTTCACCTTCTCTTCTTCTCCTACCTTCTCTTCTTTTCTCTTTTTCATCTTTTCTCCAATTTTATCTCTTTCAACGAATTCAATTTATTGTCCCAAATAATCACAACATACAATTCAACTATAAATAAGTGTCGGGTGGCTAAAAATTACAATAAAAGGCATATTAGAGATTTTGAGGTTGTTAACCTTCACAATTTTCTGATAATTTGTTGCAAAACAAACAAAATGAGGGAACACATAAGAGAAGTTTCACTTGCAGAAGAAAAATGGTACATTTATACATTTATTAGCTTGAAAAATGGAGAGGAATATGAAGAAGAAACTTGTTTTTTGGTTGGTGTTAGAATTTCCCACTGGTATCTGCTATTTATACCCCTATGTTTAATAGTTTTATGGACTAGGCAGCAGGGTTGATTGGTTAATACTAGCTGTTTTATTTCCTTTGTGGGATTTACATTAAACATATACTGAACTTGAGAGATAACATAAGTATAAACATGAATAGCATCATGACAGGTAATGGAAGGAGCCGCAAGTTTTGGTTTGATAACTGGCATCCTCAATTTCCTCTAAATAAACTTCAAAACTCAAAAGTCTTGATGTTAAGTTGTCAAAAGACATCAAAGAGGAAGTAATCATTTTTGGGAAAACCTGAAATTGGCTCTTCATCAATTCCAGAGGGTTCTCCTCAATCAAGGATAACTTATCAGGCTATAACCCCAAGCCATATTCTAAGGATGCAATCATTTGATTAAGAAACAACTCTAGTGTCTTCTTAAATAAATCTTGTATGAAACTCTTTACAAACATCTCTCACACTATCATTTGGAATAAGTTGGTTTGGTTATCAAATAATCATCCTAAATCTTCCCTTATTCTATGGATAGCACAAAAAAAAAAAAAAAGAAGGAAAGGCTTAAAACCAAAGATCGCATTGGATTATAATCTCTATTGATCCAGCAGTGAGATCAACGCTTATTTACATGGATAATGTAAAAGATGTATGGGATGATCTCAAGGAGAGATTCTCAATAGGGAATGTTGTGAGAGTGCGTCAATTAAAGGAGGCTATAGCAAATTGCAAGCAGTAAGGAGGAAGCGTCTCATCACACTTTGGACGATTGAGGGTGATGTGGGATGAATTGGCAGGGTACACTAAACTACCCACATGTCTAGGTGGTGGTTGCAAGTGTAATCTTGCACAAGAATTCCTGGCACAGCGGGAGGAAGAGAAGGTACACGAGTTTCTTATGTGGCTTGAAATTGCTTTGCATATACGCACAAACATTCTAAGATTTTATCCTTATCTTTTTTTCAATTTGCTTGGAGGTGTTACTATCACTCATATCGAAAATAATTGCATTCTTTAAACTATTCAAGTACCATACTAAGTGTGAAACTTTTGAACCTTTTCAATTTTTTCTTCGCTAATGATATTGCAAAGCTAATGTAACCCTTATATTCTGCTTCACTACCACTTTGCAAAACTTCAAGTGAATGTCATACTTATCATTCCGAGCAAAAGCTATATTTTCTGCTCCAAAGGTACCCTATTGAAATCCTTATACTTGATGAGTTGCATTAGGCTCGAAGAAGGCATACTGCCCATTAAATATTTAGGATCCTTATAGTCTGAGCAAGATTGACTGATAAGGCTGCTAACCGTTACTACAATATATAGTTGGAAGGAAAACCAAACAGTCAGAACAACAAACTCTTTATCTTTTGTAGGAAGATTGCATTCCCTCACCTCGGTAATCAATGAATTACATATTTATTAGAGTATTTATATTGTGATCCCTATGTCAATTATAAAGATAATGGAAAGGAAAATGAAAATTTTTTAATAGATTTGTGATTAGTGCAATGCTACCAAGGTAAAAGTGAAATAGAATGAGATTTGTTAGTTTAAAACAAAAGATGGCCTAGATATTAAATTCATAAGGAATATGAATAAGATATTGCTTTGCTAACATATGTAAATTATGTGAGTTAAATGGATAAAGAACAACTGTGAGGCATGCATGCCTTCTTCTGACATGACCTGTGAGACACATTTGATCCTCTGCAAATTCGCATGTTCATTAGAGCTATTAGGTGCTGAAACAAAGGTCCTACGACAAGCGATGACAGTCACCACTTCAAATGTCCAGGCATCTTTCCAATATGGGAAGCAATCTCCCTTCCTATCAATCGAATGAATCAGTTGAGGATTAAATGAAATAGACTCTACATCCTTCGAACTAGTTCACAAACTTTTCTTGTTTTCAACTCTTCAGAGGCACCAATCCATTTTCGTTGATGGAAAATCATATGGCTCTCTTAGCAGTTAGCACCTCCCGTCGAAAGGAAATTGTGGATCCAATGTCACAACCATTTATATTAATATTTAAAAAAAAGAACCTATTTAACCAGTTTAACTGACTAATTTTTTTTATTCCGTTTTTAACTTTTCAATTCGATTTAGTTTAATAATCTTTATCGTTAAAAATCGATTTAGATTATACTGACTAATTTTTTTGATTCTGTTTTTAATTTTTCAATTCTATTTAGTTTAATAATCTTTATCGTTAAAAATCGATTTAGATTATCGGCTAGTTTTTATAAATCAAATTAAACTGATTAATTTTTATTTAACTGTCTTTAAAGATAATTTTTTTAATCAATTTTTAAATTTTTTAATTTAATTCTATATTAAACTGATTTTATAATGTTATAATATCAGTTCAATCTTTTAAATCTTTTAAATTTTATTTTATTGATTTAACTTTCATTTCTGTTCTTTAAATATTGTTTTATATTTTATGCTGACCCAGTAGAAAATCACAACCAATTCTTTCGTTTTTTCTTAAGTTTTGTCTTAGTTACTGACCCTTGCATTGTATCCTTTTATAGACATGCTTGAGCCACCATCTTTCATTAATATATTTTTTTAACTTCGAAAAAAATGAAAAATTTCCTACATTGGAATGCCTAAATGGGTAGTATTAAAGTTTATGGAACTTTAATTAGAGTAATTAACATAGGAAAACTCTCTTCCCTGCCAACCCCGTGAGTTCATCATTATCATATGCATGTGTACACATCTCTTTCGGCAAAAGAAAATGATTGAAGTATAATTTGATTTCTTTCAATTTATTGAAAACTATGTATACACATAATGATATGAACATTGGGAAAGACAGAGCCACACTATTCCGTCTATAAAAGAACGTGAGAAGGCTATTAAATTATGAGTGAATCTGACCTCCTTAATCACAATCAACACATATTGATCCAGTCTGGAGTTGAATCAAACAAATACATCATAGAATAGTTTATGGTGTGTTGGGACTTTATGTGTCAAAATGTTTCACGATCAATTGCATTGCATAATGCATTACCCTTTAAACTATAGGTTATGTATTAATTAATCGTAATTTTGTTTATTTTAATTATCTCATCATGATTATTGAATAACACAGCCCCATTAAAATAACTTGTTAAGTTAGTGGATCACGTTACTAAAATCCTACGCCTACAACTGTGCTTAGAGACGAAGCCAGCGATTCATTTGGACAGACAACAAACAGAGAGATCGTACTGAGGAAGGGCGGGAAGTGACGTGGAAGGGTGGCATTGGTGGATGAGACTAACATCTTGAAAGCACAGAGCGCGTGTGGCAAGTGAAGTGGGGAAGGCAAAAGGCAGTCAAAGGCTAAAAAGGGAAATCAAGAAAAGTGAGACGTAGACCATACCTTACCTTGCCCAAATCTAGACAACGTACAGTCAAAGCAAAAAAAACAGAACTCTGTTCTGGTCAAACTGACACTTTACTCCAACTTATAAAAATTTCACTTATTTTACGACGTGGCTCATTTCCCGATACTTTAATATTTTAAATTAACCACTTAACAGAAGTTTGAAGGTGAAATTTCGATTTTGAAATTTAAATAAAGCTTGATTATTCAATTAATCTAAAATTATTTCATATTTTAATTTAATATCAAAAATTTTAAAACTTTAATTTATCGATTAATTTTTAAAATTTTTTATATATAAGTTAAAAATTATTTGATTAATATGATGAATTTATTAATTTTGTTTGTTTGTTTGCGTAATCCTAAATTTCTTCTAATTTTGCATTTCAATAAGAATTCTACTAGGTTATAATTAATGGGTTGGTTGATAAGTTTATTAAATACTATATAAATATTCATTTATTAGTCAAATTACTAAAACTAATATTTTTATGTAAATTTTAAATTTTGATTATTAAATTAAAAATTTTCAAAGGATTGATTGCTCTTGAAATTTTCATCTCTTAAGTTAATTAGTTACATTAATAAAAATAGTATTTTAATTTAATTTATACCAATTTTTAAAAATTAACTAATATCATAAGAGTCTAAGTTCATATTAAAAAATAATCTCCTTGTAAATATAAAAAAATTGTTGTATAATACCGAACTTTTTATAAATTAATTATATTTGAGCTTATTTGGGTACATCAATGAGTTCCTTCCGGCAGCATCGCGGATGGTTTGGTGGAATTGAGTGAAATTGAAGATGGACCGGTCAGTGTTTGACAATTATTTATTTACTTAATTTTTTAAAGCTTCGAGCGGGTGGTCTATTTTTGTGTTAAAAGACGAGTTTGTCCCTTTGTACTTAACCTACTCCGACCGTCACTTGTGAATCTAAGAAAAGATTCTTTCTATGTTCAAAACAGAGTTTTGACCGTCAAATTTCCTATTTTGGACAAAAAGTTATTTCATCATAAAATAAAGTATTGAATCACTCTCTCTCTCTTTGTCATGAATAAATGCATAAATATTTTAATCACTTCTTTAATATAATTTTCAAATTTACATTTATTTGTAATGAACAGATGTACTTATTTTCAATTTTTATTATTTTCATGTAGCTTTCAATCACTCTCTCTCGGAAAAACTGTAGCCATTAAAAAGAAAAAAAGTAGTAGCAGGGAAAGGAAAGCCTTCAGGTGTGCTCAACTCTCCCCCCCTCTTCCGTGCTTCTTTTCTTGTTACTCTGCTGGTATGGCCTCTCTTTTTGATACTTGTTCCTGATTCTTTTTCGTGATTTTGGTTCTCCTCCATTTCTCTCAGGAACTGTTCCTTCATTTTTATTTCACAATCTGGTGTTGTTTTAAACACCTGGTGTGTTTGTGTAGCCTTATTACTGCTTTGGTTACTTTTGGTGGTTTGATAATTTTGACCCATTTTTGAGGCTTCAACAAGAAGTGTGAGGAGCTTGATTATATGGTTATGATGTGTGTTATTATGATAGCATTGAGTCTTTTGACCACAGAAAGGGATCAGATAAAGCAAAGGGAAAGTAACAGGGAGGAGATGTGGATGTGTGTGCTGCAATAAAAAGAGGGAATTGTTTGTTGCTTGCGATTGTCAATGAGTGAGTGAGAAAGATTCATTTTCTCTTTATCTTTATCTTTTCCTCTTTTAACATCTCTCGTGTGCCACCTAGATGTAATGTGCCTTGAGGAGTGTTTGTCTGTGCAGTGATTGTGGGGAGAAGGGTTTTTGTTATAGTGCTTGTCTGTTACTGGGTTTTTTGGTTCTACTTTGAGGAGGTTCCAAAGATGCCTATGTTTCAGCCCTCTAAGGGGGATGGGGCTAATGGGCAAGTTCTAGATCTGGAAACAGCTGTGAAAGATGGAATCTTGGGTGGTGTTGGTGGTGGAGTTGTTGGTGCTGGTGTGGGTGAGAAATTGGATCTGAAGAACATGATTGAGGAGCTCGATTTGTCAGAAATTCCTTCAGTGTTTATCTGTCCCATCTCCTTAGAGCCCATGGAAGATCCTGTAACCCTTTGTACTGGTCAAACCTATGAGAGGTCCAATATTCTCAAATGGTTCAGCTTGGGCCATTATACTTGCCCCACCACAATGCAAGAGCTCTGGGATGATTCAGTTACTCCAAATAGGACCCTCTACCATTTGATTTATACATGGTTTTCTCAAAAGTATTTGCTCATGAAGAAGAGAGCTGAAGATGTACAGGGCAGGGCAACTGAACTTATTGAGACACTGAAGAAAGTGAAGGGTCAAGCTAGAGTCCAGGCCCTGAAGGAGCTGCAACGGGTTGTAGCAGCTCATGCCACTGCTAGGAAGGCAGTGATTGATGAAGGCGGGGTTGCAGTAATTTCATCTTTACTAGGTCCATTCACAACCCACGCTGTTGGGTCTGAGGCAATTGGAATTCTTGCAAATTTGACTCTAGATTCGGAATCCAAATCCAATTTGATGCATCCTCCTAAAATTTCGCTAGTGGTGGATATATTGAACGAAGGTTCCATTGAGACAAAGCTCAATTGCGCTAAGTTGATAGATAAATTGGTCCAAGCAAAGGATTTTCGAGCTGAACTTTTCTCGAGTCATAGTCTAGTGGTTGGGTTGATGAGGCTGGTGAAGGATAAGAGACACACCAATGGTGTTCTGCTAGGTCTAAGCCTTCTCAGATCAATATGCTTACTCAAAGAAGTTAGGAGCTTGATGGTGACTGTTGGAGCTGTTCCTCAATTGGTGGAACTGATACCTTCACTTGATCCTGATTGCTTGGAATTGACACTATTCATATTGGATAGTTTGTCTTCTACTGCTGAGGGAATATTAGCCTTGAAAAATACTTCAAACACAATACCGAATGTGGTGAGGCTATTGATGAGAGTTTCTGAGACTTGCACACAATATGCTTTGTCAGTTTTGTGGTCTGTGTGCAATCTTGCTCCTGAGGAATGTTCAGCAGTTGCTGTGAATGCCGGTCTTGCCGCAAAACTGCTACTTGTTATTCAGAGTGGTTGTAATCCTGTCTTGAAACAACAGTCAGCAGAGCTATTGAAGCTTTGTCGTCTAAACTACACAGATACCATCTTCATTTCCAAGTGCAAACTGACAAGAACAATGCAATGACAGGAAAAGATATACACAACCTATTTACTGTTGCAGCTAAGGTCGTTCAGGGGCTGACGGGACACCAGATGTTAGGTTTTTCAAGGTTGAACATCTCACAGAACGAAGCCGGAGTAAAAATTTGCTCACTTGTATATAATCAGGCATTTCAGTACCAGCAATTGATTCAACAAACTGGAAGAATGATGAATAATGAGGATCAATAAATGTCTGTGAACAAGGTGATGAAGTTAGATTATGGTACGGTTGTTGGATAAATGATTACTTGAATCAGAGAAAAACTTGTGGAAACATGTAGATGTTCAGAATTCAGATTCCTCTAATTTTCAAGGTACTCGGAATGTTTATTTATATTTGTAGAAAGAAATCAACCATTTTGTATTTATTGATTTTGCCTTGCTATGTTCTTTTATTACCAGTATTTGTTACTCTTTTATGTAACTTCAGCAGTGGTTGAAATTGAAGATATGGGACTTTGTTATCCAGGTGCACTGTGTACTTGCCTGGGGATAGGACCAATCCGCACCTCTCTAATGAACTGATAAAATGAACTGAAAGAAACCTGAGTTGAATTGCACTCCGGTATCAACAATAACCCTTTCCCAACTGCATCCATTAACATGAGAAAATACTCTACAGATAATTGCGTTTTAAGCAACTCCCTCTAGCTCCGACGACATGAATTTGAGTTCTGGTAATAGTATACTAATCAACGAAACCTTAATGATAGAACCTTAATAATACTAGTTGAGTTAAATATAATGTGTTTTATGTTTCATACAAAAAATATTTTATGCTGAGTGAGGAAACTCCTTGAAATCAACAGACAAATACATAAACGTATTTGATAAATTTTAAAATTTAAAGAATAAAGTGAAAAAACCAAGAGGAGTCTCGGTATATTTAACCTAAAAAGCATATTAAAATGGCACCTTTGAACGTATGGTTGCGAACCCACAGACATGGAAAAAGTTCGAGCCTCGACAGAACATTTTGTCTGCGGCATGTTCTGTGATTGGTATTCCTTAAATTGTGTCAAACATGAACTGGAAAGTATGCTTGACCATCCAATTCACTGGGACCGTGTTTGTTTGTTTGTTTGTTTGTTTTGCATAGAAGGGAAAGTAGCAATTATATGACAAGTTGTGAGAAGCTAGTCCCAGCGATATCTTCAAGGAGGATCGAAAGATACCCTGAGGGTACAGTTACAAAAGTAGTGATCCTTAGGTCAAGATGAGCAGTAAAATTCGCTAACCAATCGGTGCTCCTATTTCCTTCCCTGTAGGTGTGATAGGAGAGGGCTGTCTAGTTGCGATTGAATAGTTCGTTGATGCCAAAGATGAGTGAATCGGACGATTGAGTGAGGGATATGGAGTCTGAGAAAGCACTCAGCGCTACTTGAGAGGCAAGTTCCAACGCCATCCTTCTATAACCCAGGTCCCAAGCCAGATGCAAGCCTGAAAAGACACCCCACAGCTCGGCGGTGAAGGACGAACACCAACTCAGGTTGTGAACAAATCCTCCAAGCTAGGCTCTGGTATTGTCCCGGATTAGTCCGCCAGCAGAGGCCAGGAGGGGGTCGGTTTTGCTCATCCCGTCTTTGTTGAGTTTCACCCACCTTTGAGGTGTGGATGTCATCCAATGAACTGTTATTGGTTAGGTCGACAACCTGGAGCTGTTTTAGGATAAAATGTTAAAAGTTTAACAGAGTTGCAGGCAAGAGTTTCAACTTTCAACCTCATTATTACCATAATCTAGTTACGACAGCTAAACATGTCCCCTTTGAATGTGAAAACAGAGTTCCTGTTATTTTCCCTTAATTTTAATGTAACACTGGACATAATGATTCTCATCTGTAAACAATGATACATGAACAATATTTCTAAGGTTGATGATGGGACATGGGCCCTTAGCAGTTTCGCTTGACTTAGGTGACTGCCAGAGCTTAAGTTAAACTTCTATTTATTAGTCGCCTACAATAAACTTTCTAGAACTCTTGATAAAAATAGCCACCAATGAATTAAATTATGATTTAATCGAAATTAGACTTGGATTATATTTAATCAATTAAATTATGATTTAGTTGAAATAAGACTTGGATTGTATTTAAAAAATTAGACTTAAATCAAACCTCAAACGTAAAAATATTTGACTCAAAATTCAAACTTAAAATTCATATTACACATAAATTTGAATTTTTAGAATGTTCCTAGTAAGCAAATGAGTTTCAACTTTCAATCCGTTAATCCAATTTTCAACTGAGTTGAAACTCAAACCTTTGCGCAACTTTAATAATTTTTTTAAAATTTATGTTTGCATCTTAGGTTTTGGGTTCCTAACCAGTCCAATTCTATAATCATCCCTAACTAGAATTAGGAGATGCTTGCTTAATGAGTTTAAGAAGATATCAATTGGTAAGGAATGAAAAACAATTGTTTGGTAATATGTTTTTTGAAAATAAAACCATAAGAAGCAAAAACAAGAAAAAAAACAATAGACAACGAAGACAGAAACTAAACCCAAGCCAATAGGCTTACCCCATACACGCAGACCTAGAGCCTTCATTACCATTGTTTGAAGCACAAGAACAATCAGACGAAACAACAGATGAAATACTATGAGGAAGAGAATCCAAGAGAAGTGATCTACCTGCAATAAAGCTACCCAGGCAAGAGCATGAGCCGCCTTATTGGCATTCCTATGCTTCCATTGAAAGGATAAATGAATGGAGTGATTCTTCACTTGAAAACAGCCTTGAACCAACAATCCAAAAAAAAAAAAAAGAACCCGAAGAGTTTAGAGCCTGGATGGCTTGAAGACAGTCAGATTCCAACTCAACAATATTAATATTACTTTCAATTAACCAAGAAAGAGCTTCTTGAATAGAAATAACTTCAGCTTAAACTAGATTAAGAGCAAAAGGAAGGTGACCCGAAAATTGCATCAAAAACTCACCTTTGTCATTGCGAAGAATAGCTGCAAAAGAAGAAGCATTTTTATCCTTAAACACAACAGCATTAATGTTGCATTTGAGCCTACCAGGATGAGGTTTACACCAATAATTAGCAATAGAAGTTCGACAAGAGGAGTTGGGTACAACTCGATCAAAAACAGTCCTGGAACTATGCCAGTTTTCAATGAACCCATCAACAAAATCATGACTTAAGGTTGTTGGAATATCTTTTTGTCTCTAAACAAAAATATTCCTGTGATACCACAAACTCTAAGGCAAATTCAAGCAATTCTCCGAAGCAACAAGCTGAGGTGAAGAAACAAAAATGTGGACAAAATCCATAATATTATGAGGAACAGATACTAGAGGAGATAAGGACCAAACCTCACTTGCTTTAGGACAGTCCAAAAAAACATGATTTAAATCTTCAGCAACTCTACATCTACCATAGCTAATATCAATACTAACCCCTTAGAAGCCAACTGAGATTTGCAAGGCAAAAAATTACGAAAACAATACCATACAAAATCTTTTACTTTTAGAGGAAGAGTAGCACGCCAAAGCTTTGACCAAAGCCCATCAATAAAAAAAATTAAAACATTCGAGAAGTACTTAATTGCCAATTTATAACCCGATTTAACTGAAAAATTGCCATCAAAGTTATAATGTCATATAAGCCTATCCGTTGGCTTAGAGAAACAAATAGAAGTCTTAACCACTCTAGAAACATCTTCAGGAGCAAGTAATCCATTGAGAAAATTAAAATCCCAAGAGAAACTCGTGTCATCAAGAAGATCATGCACTCTTAAATCTTCCATATCCAACAGAGGAAGAGAGTGGACATAGAACCCATCATCATCATTAAGCCAGGGGTCATGAAAGACCTTAATAAAAGCACCATTTCCCATCCTCCATCGAATACCCTTGGAAAGTATCTCCTTAGCAGCAAAAATACTCTTCCAAATAATTGTGGTTGCTCCCTTCATGTGCATCGAGGAACCCGCATGAAGGAAAGTATCTAACTTTAAAAATTTTGCTAGTAAGGGAGTCCCGCCACCCTTGCTTGCAAAGCATTGCAAGATTGAAACAATGGAGGTCCCTAAAACCCATGCCACCATGCTTTTTCGACACACATAACTTGTCTCAACTTGCCCAGTGTATTTTTCTGTTCTCACTACTAGCAAAACCCCACCAGAAGGAATTCATCATCTTTTGGAGATCATCATAAGTACCATAAGGGATGAGAAAAACACTCATACAATACGCTAGTAATGCCTGCGCAACCGTTTTAATAACAATCTCTGTCCCTGGTCTAGAAAGTAATTTATTTTTCCAACTTTTGATTCTTTTACTCAACCTATCTTTGATAAAAGAAAATACTTGCTTTTATTTCTACCGATAAGCGAAGGGAGACTAAGATATCTGTCATGGTCAAGCGGGACATCAACACCCAAAATAAAGGAACATTCATTCCTATCAGACATGTTTGTGTTAGAGCTGAACCTGATGCCTAATTTTTGAAAATTAACAGCTCACCCCAAAGCTTTTCTCAAAGGTGGCCAAAATATTTTCCATATGTCTGCATTTACTCTGATTAGCTCTAAAAAATAGAAAACTATCATTAGCAAAAAATAGATAAGAGACGCTTGGACTACCTGAACATATTGAAATACCATGAATATCTCCTCTATTTTCAGCTTGTCTAAGAAGAGCAGAAAGGCCTTCTACTAAAATAAAGAGATAAGGGGATAAAGGGTCCCCCTGTCTTAATCCTCTCTTCAGCAAAATAGGGCCAATTTTAGAGCCATTGAAGGAGATAGAATATTACATAGTAGATACACAGAGCATAATCCAATTTACCCACCGAACATCAAAGCCTAGATTCAACATCATAAATTTCAAAAAATTCCAATCAACCCTATTGTAAGCCTTGCTAATGTCAATCTTGAGAGTTGTTTCACCAGAGTTACCCCTCCCTTTACTTTTCATGTGATGAATAAGCTCAAAAGAAACCATAATATTATTAGTTATTAATCAACCTGGGACAAAAGCAAACTGCATAGGAGAAATAATTCTGGGCAAAAGAACTTTGAGCCTATTTGCAAGGACCTTAGCAATAATTTTATAAATGACATTATACAACGCTATAGGTCTCAAATCTTTCATGGTAATAGGCTTATCTTTTTTCGGGATTAAAACAACAATAGTGTTATTGAGGGAATCAAGAAACTCACAGTTATTCAACTAGCATTGAGTGAAAATATCCTCTGCTTGGTAATATGTTATCATTAAATGAATAATATTTCTATATCTGAATTTGAGACATTACTCTGTACCCCGATTGTAAGAGGAATGAAAGTCATTATAGTATTACACACAAGTGTCATACACGTGACAAATCGTTGTCATGCCTGTGAGAAGAGTGTCATGCCTGTGACATTTTTTTCTTTTTATTTTCTAGCACTTAAATATAATTAATTAATTACAATGCAACTAATTAAAATATAATTATCTTTTCTCTTTTTAACAATTAAATATAGTTTATTAGAATATATTAAAATTTGATGTAAACAAAAATTTTAATTTCTTTTTTATCGAAAAAATATTATGATTAAATTGTATTTTGAAGATATTATTTGGCTGACGATATGTTGATGCAAGTAAATTGTAGAGCATTTTTTTTTCAAGAGCTATTAGAAAGGAAATATTGCAATATACTTAATTTTAAACATTATGACATTATAAATGAGTGCATAAATTAAATATAATTAACTAAAATATATTAAAGTTTGATATAAATCAAAATTTTGACAAATTTTTTATTTCTCAAGGGTTTTAACAAATCAACCACTATTAATGATAATGGTAATAATTCATTCGTCATAACTAATTATCATAATTATAATGATCATATTCATTCTCATTCCTATTATTATTGCTCCATGTGAACCAAACACCACCTTATAATCTGTTTGTTTGAATTTTTTGTTTTGTTTCTTCTAGTTTACAAAATTTATGAAAACCATAATAAATTGTTTTTGCTTTTTGGTTTATGTTTTTTTCATAATATGATTTACTATCAACTAAATATATTATTTAATTATGAATAAAATTATGAATATTTTAATTTAATAATATATTTAATTAATTAAAATTACAAATAATTTCCTTAATTTTGAAATGCAGTTAATTTAATTAATTTAATAATTGTTAATAAATATAATAAAATTTAAGATATATTAAAATATATTAATTTAAAATAAAATTTTGATTTAATAATTAAAAATATATATAATAAATATTAATTTTTAAATAACATTTAATGGTTTAAATTATTTATTTTAATAAAATAAAATAATTGTATTGATAATTTATTAATTAAAAATATTTTAAGTTTTATCTAATATGTATTTACCATTAGTAATAAAAATATAACTACATTAATATTAATAACTAAAAAGGTTTTTTGTTCTTATTTGAAAGAAAAACAAAAACTCTACTACAACAACAATATTCATTAAGAGTCAACCTAAAATGTAGGGTTTGAGGAAGTTTAGTAGTACATAGTCTTACTTTACTTGATAAAGATGTTATTTTCGATAGACTCATATGTAATATAAAAATGATAATACAAAATATAAATAAAAAATATATAATATGCAATGCAATACGTAGTACAGTACATATAGAACAAAATAAAGATTAACAATAAAATATATAATAAGTAAATAAATATACAAACTAGAAAAAAAAAAGACAAGTATAAAAATAAACCAAACTAGCAATTACAAGAAAGTAATTATACTAAGTAAGAAATAGATTAGGCTAAATAACTAAGAGGGAAATATTACATAATAAAAAACTAAGACTAATTATAAAAAGAAAGACTTAAGAGAAAATGTTTGAAAGACTTAAAGAGAACGAGAAAGACCTCTCTATGTGAGATCCCTTATCTATATCCTAGTATGCCAAAGTTTTTTATTACGAGTCATATCCTTAATAAGTTCTATTAGAGTCATATCATTCTTGATCACTTCCCCTAAGTTTTTTTACGCCTTCTTTTTTTCCTCTTATAATCTTTAACTATTATTTTCTCGCATCTTATTACTGAAGCGTTAGGGTATCTCCTTTTAACATGTCTAAACTACCTAAGCCTCATTTCTCTTAATTTTTCATCAATACCAACCACCTGTAATTTGTTTCTTACTAATACATTATTAACCTTATCTCTTCTAGTAAGGTTACCCGTCTAACTAAGCATCCTCATCTTCGCCACCATTAGCTTATGGCTATGTACTGTTTGATGGGTTAATACCCTACCACATATAGCATGGTCGACCTAATCTCTAAACAATATAATTTACCTTTGAGCTTGAATGATATATTTTTGTCACATAAAACTCCTAAAGTACTTCTCTATCCAAACCACCTAATTTAAGAAGGTGGACTATATCTTCATTGATCTTTCCATAGCTTTAGACAATAAAATTTAGGTATTTTAAATATTATTTTCGTAGTATAACTTCTAAATCAATCTTTACCTCCACTTCAGAAGCCACTCAAAGTATTTAGTCTTAGTCATGCTCAATTTAAACCCCTCAACCCTAACATATCCCTCCAATATTTTAGCTTAACATTAACATCCTCTTTTGTCTCATTCATTAAGATAATGTCGTAACAAATAATATATACTAAGACATATCCCTTTGATTATTCCTAGTGAGCTTATCCATCACTACTGCAATTAAAAAAGAGCTTAATGAGGAGTCTTTGTATAACCCAATATCGGTAGAAAATTTTCTGTATGTCCTTCTATTATCCTTACTATATATAACAGGTTAAAGGAACTCCCTTAACCTGTAAACACCTCCACTTAATTTCCTTAGGTACCTTGTCATATTCCTTCTCTAAATCAATAAAACCAAGTGTAGGTTACTTTTTCTTCCCCTGTAATATTCCATTAATCTTTTTAAGAAATGTAAAGTTTTTGTCATAGACCTTCCTATCATAAAGCCAAATTGGTTCTTCGAGATAGGAGTATCATTTCTTACTCTCTTTTTAATTACCTTCTCTCACAACTTCACAGTGTGATTGAGTAGTTTGATACTTTTATATTTGTTATAATTTTGGATGTCCCTTTTGTTCTTGTATACATGAGTTAACATAACAAGTCTCCAATCATCTAGTATTTTGATAGCCTTAAGGATCACATTAAAAAGCTTGACTAGCCAAGTAATAACTCTTTACCGAAGCTCTTCCAAATTTGTATGGGTATCTCATCAGGCCTTATTACCTTTCTGCTCTTCATCTCCATCAAAGCTATTTTTATATCTTCCCTTGTAATTTGCCTGCAACGAGTCAAACCTCTCAAACGCGCTAAGATCACTTAAAGAGATGTTGTTCTTAATACTTTCATTAAAAAGAGATGTCATTTTCAGTCACAAGCACCTATCTTGCTTCATCTCTTATATAACAAACTTGATCTAAGTTTTTGGTTTTCCTTTCCCTAACTCTCGTTGACTTAAAAATGTCCTTTTCTCCATTTTTAGTTTACAATCTTTGGTACAATTTCTCGTCAGCTCTGCTTTTAACTGTTGAGATTATCTTATTTGCCTCTTTCTTATCCAATTTGTAAGTTACTTTATTAGCTACTCTCTCAACCTCTGTGATGTTATCTAATAGAGCTTTATAGGCGCCCTTCTTGATCTTAACCTTTTTTTGCACATCTTCATTTTACCACCAAGACTTCATCTTACTACCTCTAAGCCATTAAAAAACCGTCCTAAGATCACTTTACTTGTATTCATTAAAAGAGATGTTACTCTCTCACACATCTGGTTAGCAACACTTTCTACTTTCCATTCATCTCCATAAGTTACTCTATCCCTAAGTTGTTTCACCATGTCCCTTTTCAGATTTCACCATTTGACTATGATACACCTTCTAGGACTTCTCTTCTTCCTCCATTATTTACTTATAAGATCTAAAACTAGTACTCTATGTTGAGTTGATAAGCAAGACTTTCGTATCACTGGACCTAGGTTCGTTGCTCGACTTTACATGGAAGTATTCAATTTGAGTTTTCATGATTTTGTTCTTAAAAGTCACTAGGTGATTCTCGTTTTTTTAATATTAGCTATCATTAACTCAAACACTACCGCAAGATCCAACGAAGCATTAGTATTCCTATCCTCCGTTTCAAAACCTCTGTGAGTCCATAGATAATTGTTTGAAGTTGCCCCTATATGACCATTAAAGTCTTCTCCTAGAATAACTTTCTTGTCTGCGAGATTTGCTAAATCACCTCTTCTTTCTCTTTCTAGAATTATCATTTAAGTTGTTCTTCCAAACCTACTTGAAGTTCATAAGCACACAGCAGAACAATAAAAATTAAAAACTAAAACTAAAAGAAAACTACAACAAAAAAAAAACAAAAGCGAAATCAAACGATCATTAAGATTAACTAATAGTGACATAGTTATCAGGTAAATTTTACTTGATGACTGTAATTATTATGTCAAATTCCTATTGACTTAAAATAGCAATTAATAGTAATTTGTACTTTAAAGAAAGAATCCATAACAAATGTCAATACTATACAGTAATCTTACAACATTTTAAGATTATGCCATCAAAATCTTGCCCTTGTAGGCTTGTACTGTACTCATATACTATAAAAACCTTTGAGGATGTGTCCTCACTGGAACTTCTACAGTCTCTCATTCTTGCTATGTTGATTTCTCTAATTTCATCTACTTTTCGAGTAGTCAGACATACCCTTGACCATCATTGTGATAAGAGGAAACGGGGTGGGTTTCCTAAGAAACACAACACATGGAATTCTCCCCAATTTTCGAGAATATATTAGAAGCATTAAAGTAAGATAAGTAATAAAACACACAAAACGCAAATAAAAGAACACCAATAATTTGTACATAGAAAACCCCTCTAATGTGAAGAGAAAAAATCACGAGACTCGTAAGTCTAGCTCCAAATCTCCACTATCACTAATCAAAAGTATAGTATAATATTTACCAAGTACACAATTAAGATATAGCCTTTAATAATCAACGAAAGCACCAAATCTCAAAACAGATAACAAAGCTTGTGAAAAACTTCACCAAAAATATTTGCAATCTTAAAAAATTTATTACTAAATATCTAACTATCAAAATTCGATCTCACCATTCAAAATGTAGACTAGGATGTCATCTACCTCCAATTAAAATTTCAAGCCTATTGGACACCTTTTGATTCCAATTGTGAGTTTGATCATGACTACTCTGTGCCAAATCTTACTGAAAAATTTCTGAAGAAATTCTGCCCACTTTTGTCACCCAAAAATAGTTATGAAAATTACCTCTTAACATTGCTATAATAAGTATGGCAAATCCGTAATGGGCTTTAAGACATTACACATTAGTATTGGATTTTTTTACATAAGTTAGGAGCCCAAAAAACCCAACAAATCTCCCCCCTCTCAACTATATGAAGGAATTTGCCACCCCGACAACTGAGCAAAATTCCATCTTGGCAGTGACTTGGTCAACATATCAGCACCATTATCATCTATATATACCTTCTCAAGTTTAATCAACTTCTCATCCAACACATCACATATCCAATGATATCTCACATCAATATGTTTAAACTTAAAATAAAAAGTCAGATATTTTTCAAGATGAATTGTGCTTTGACTGTTTCAAAGCAACACATACCTCTCTTAAAAGTAACCAAGTTCCCTTAGAAACTTCCTTAACCACAATAACTCCTTACATGCTTTAGTAGTTACAGTATACTCTACTTCAATAGTTGACAATGCAATACATTGTTGCAACTTAAATTGTCATGAAATAGCTCCCTCTGTAAAGGTAATCAAGTAACTAGAAGTAGATCTCATTATATCAACATCTCCATCCATATTAGCATCGATATAACTAATTAGAACTGACTTCCCACCTCCAAAACAAAGCTTCAAGCTCGAAGTTCCAATGAGATATCTCAATACCCACTTCACTGCATTCCAATGTTCTCTCCTAGGTTTTGAGAGAAACCAACTCATGGTATCATCTGTATAAGCTATATCAGGTCTCGTGCATACCATTGCGTACATCAGATTACCATCAACAGATGAATAAGGAACCTTCATCATCTTTTTCTACTCTTCATCAATAAAGGGACTTTGCTTGATAGTCAACCTCATATGTGTTGCGAGAGGAGGGCTAACCTTTTTAGCCTTCTCTGTCTGAAATCTTTGAAGCACCTTTTCGATTTACTTCTCTTGTGATATCCAAAGTTTCATTCCTTTTTTGTCCCGTAAATTCTGATATCAAGAGTTTGTTTTACTGGTCCCAAATCCTTCATAGCAAATGACTTGTTCAATTCATGCTTTAATCTAGCTATTCTAAAAGCACTTTGATTAACAATAAGCATCTCATCAATATAAAGCAACAAAAATAATGAAATCCTTATGTGCAATCCTTTATACAAACATACAATGATCAACGATGGTCTTTTTGTAGCCTTGTTGTTGCATAAAAGACTCAAATTTCCTATACCACTATCTCAGAGCTTGTTTCAACCTATACAAGTTCTTCTTCAACTTGCACACATAATCCTGTTTACCTTTCACCAAAACCCTTCAAGTTGGTCAATATAAATTTCTTCATCTAAAACATTATGAAGAAAAGTAGTTTTCACATCCATTTGCTTAATCTCTAAGTCAAGGCTTGCAGCTAACCCCAATATAGTAAAGAATGAAGACATTTTAACCACGGGTGAAAAGATCACTTCAAAGTCAACTCTTCTTTTTTGACTGAAACCCTTAACAACCAACCTTGCTTTGTATCTTGGTTTCAAGAAACCCTCCTCTGCTTCAGTATGTAAATCCACCTATTCTTCAAAGCCCTTTTACCTTTTGGTAACTTCACCAACTCAAAGGTGTTATTATCATGCAAGGGCTTCATCTCATCCTTTATAACATGAACCCATTGTTGCTTGTCTACACTTTTCATAGCTTCTTCAAAGCATTCAACCTCTCCCCTATTTGTTAAGAGAACATACTCATCTAGGGAATATCAGGTAGACTGTTGTTTAACTCTTGTAGACGTTCTAATTATGGCTTCTTGTGGATCTGTTGTAGCTAGTTGACCATTGTCAATATCATAAATAGGATTATGCAAGTAGCCATCATACTGGTCATCAACAACATCATCAAGCTATATATCAATCTCAACTCCTCCACCAACTTTAATAGGCAACTGTGACACAGGAGCTGGATTAAAAATTGTAAGGTCACTTTGAATATGAGAATCACTCTTCTCTACCTTCTCAATGTCATCAATGGTTTGGTCTTTGTGAAGCACAACATCACGAGTTTTCACAAGCTTTTTTCTTAACAGGATCATAAAGTCTGTAACCAAACTCATCCTTGCCATAGCCAATAAAGATGCATTGTTTAGCTTTAGCATCCAACTTCAACCCCTCATCTTTTATAACATGAACATGAGCCTTGCAACCAAATTCCCTTAAATGATCATAAGAGTTATTTTTACCACTCTAGACATTTTCTGGATCATCACCCTACAAAGTAATAGTAGGAGTTAGATTAACCACATAAGTGGCAGTGTACAAAGCCTTACCCCAAAAAGATTTTGGCAGCTTCAAACTTGTAAGCATACATCTTACTCTCTCCATCAATGTTCTGTTCATTCTCTAAGCCAACCCATTCAATTGAGGTATCTTTGGAGGTGTTTCTGATGTCGAATTCTCTATTGCCTACAATTTTCTTCAAATGATCCTCGATACTCGCCTCTATTATCAGTCCATATACACTTCAACTTTTTTCCAGTTTGCCTTTCAACTAAAGCTTGAAACGCCTTAAACTTATCATGCACTTGATCCTTTGTCTTTAAGGCATTAGTCCACAATTTCCTAGAATGTTCATTAATAAAAGTGACAAAATAATATGCATTGGAAATTGAATTTACCTTTAATGGACCACAAACATCTGAATGCACCAAATCTAACATTTTTGGCATTCAATGAGGAGGATTAGTCTTGAAAGACACTGGATTATGCTTTCCTTCAAAACACTGAGATCACTTCTCTAAACAAGCACTCTTCAACCCTGCAAGAACATTCTTCTTTGAGAAATTTTCAAGTCCCTTCACACTAATATGACTTAACCTCTTGTGGCACAACTTAAATGAATTCTATTTATCCACCAGATTTATAGTGCCATTTGAAATTGAAAGTTGTATCAAATACAAATTCGTCTTCAACTTCTTTCATCGAGCTGTAACCAAGGACCCTCTGCTAAGCTTCCAACAACCATCACCAAAGAAGTTATTATAACTGTCATCATCAAGTTTTCCAATGGAAATTAAGTTCAAGCGAACATCTGAAGCATTTTTGACATCTCTAATGAGTAGTTTAGAGTCATTGCTCATCTTCAAACAGATATCACTCATGCTAACTACATTGGACACACCATTATTACCCATCCTCAGTGAACCAAACTCACTCATAGTGTAGGTAGTAAAGAGTTCTTTCCTAGAAATAACATGGATTGTCGCACCAGTATCAGCCATCCAACTAGTATCAGAAGAAACTAGATTAATGTCACAATCATTAAAAACAATAACTAGATCTTCATTTGTAGCGGTGGCAGCTCGATCAACATTACCATCTTCAGACTTTCTTAACTTGTTACCATTGCTCTCATTCTCATTCTTACACTTGTAATAGTTCCTCTTAATGTGTCTTTTCTTGTGACAATGATGATACTCAACATCCTTATATTTTGACCTAGACTTGCTTATACTTTTGCCTTTATCACAATGACTTCTATTTTTTTGTCTCCCCCTTTGCTCTGTAACCAAACCCTTAGTCTGCGATGACGATGAACCCTGAGTTTTTCTTCTCACTTCCTCATTGAGAATTCCACTCTTCACATAGTCCATAAATATAATACCATTAGGGCATAATTAGTCTGTAAGACCCAAAATGTCTACCATGAATTAGGCAAAGTATTCAACAACCACAATCCAATAATCTCATCATCAAATCTTACTCCCACATTAGGTAGCTTATCAAAAATACCTTGAAACTCATTCATATGGTCAAAGATAGGCGCATCTTCAGCGTATCTCAATTGCATCAGCAACTTGAGTAAAAACAACTTATTATTACCAATGTTGGAAGCATACAACTGTTCAAGTTTATTCCACAGTGTTCTAGCATATGTTTTGTTAGCGACATGATTTAAAACATTATCTTTCACCCATTGTTTAATATAACCACAAACCTGCTCATGCTCAAATTGCTAATCTTCATCAAATTTAGAATTCGGCTTCTCTGAAGCAAACACAGGTAGATGCATACTTTTCACTAATAATAGATCTTTCATCTTACCCTTCTATTTGTGATAATTCATGTCATTTAAAGATATCATCTTACTTGTATTAACCTCCATAATTCTAACAAATCAAAAAGCTGCTCTTATACCACTCTGATAGGAGGAAACGGGGTTTTCTAAGAAACATAACACACAACGGAATCCTCCCCAATTTGCTAGGATATATTAGGAGCGTTAAAGTAAAATTAATCCAGCAGCCAACAGAAGATAAAACAAGCAACAAAACACACAAAATGCAAACAAACGAACACCAACGATTTTTAGGTAGCAAACCCCTCTAATGCGAAGAGGAAAAACTACAGGATTCGTAAGTCCAGCTCCCAAACTCCACTATTACCAATCAAAATTAGAGTGCAATATTCAGCAAGTATACAATTGAGATACGACCTTTAACAATCAACAAAAGTACTAAATCCCAAACCAAATAACAAAACATGTGAAAAACTTAACCAAAAATAGTAGCAGCCTTACGAAATTTATTACTATAACTAATTGTCAAAATTTGATATCCACCGTTCAGAATATAGATTGAGATGTTGACTCAGAATGTATATTAGGATGTCGACTATCTCTAGTTAAAATTTCAAGCCGATTGGACAACGTTTTAACCTCCAATCATGCGTTTGATCACGACTATTTCGTGTTGAATTTTGTTGCAAATTTTCTACAAAAATTCTACTTACTTTTGTCTCCTAAAAAAACTGCGATAGTTCAATAGTTAGGCCAAATCTGTAACGAATCTTTAAGAAATTCTCCATTAATCTTAGACTTTTTCATATAACCTGGAGCCCAAAAAACTCACCACATTGTTGGTCTACATAAATCGCGTAACATTTTTGCTCGGTCCGAATTGCTGACACCAAAGTTTCGGAAAATGTCAGATAACGAGTGCATACGTAAATTCTTGCTTACTACATGCAGATGTCTTCAACCCCACTAGTTGGAACCTTGTTCTAGTCCGTTCAATGGCAGACTACGTCGTAACACATCACTTCTATTAAATAATTGACACATAGCACCAAAACTTGGAAAATAAACTAATCCCAATAATGGACAGATCCGTCCGCAACCAAAACGAGTGGTCAAAAATTTGTAGATGTAAGCACACACGTCGTCCGACGGCTATTATCAAACAGAACTGTTTGAATTTGTTCCTGTTCTCTTCTTCAACAACCTCACCGCTTGGTTGATTTGCATACTTTTTCTTGTCGTGTTCAGATCTTCTCTCCATATAAATGAAAAGTAGCAGTCTGGTCGACCGAAAGAAAAGTAGCAGTCTTTTTAATCTGCAACTAAACAAGTCAAGGTTTTGTCTTTTGACAATGGAGGCTGATTCTTCTAGCTCTATCTATTTCTCATCGTCTTCCCCTTCATTGCACTTAACAGAATACCCACAAGAGACAGCAAAGTCTTTCATCTCCTCACTGCATTCGATCCGTAAAGCGCAGGTTAAACCCTGGAAGAAACCGATCGCTCCATTGCCACCAACACCACCTAGAGTGTACCAGGTGGACCCTGTGAACTTCCGGGACCTTGTCCAGAAACTCACAGGACCACAGGTGTCCCAGCGGCTCCACAGCGTAGCTCCGCCGCCACTCAATATCGCCGGCACAGTTGCATTGTCCGACAGAGTCACTCGGGCTGAGCCACTTCAGCTCGTCAAGACCTCGATGGCTAAATCATCACCGTTCGTTGCATTGAATCAGGACTTGGTCCTGTCCGAAAATGTAGTTGATTACAAGGCAATGCATACCGGAATTGGGTCGAGTTCATTCGAGTTGAAGCCGTCGCCGTATTCTCGTGATTGGTGTTCTTTTACTTTGCTGAGTCCTGGAACTCTTTCCAGTTTGGAGCAAAGCACAACTCCTTAATTTATGACCCACTTTTTTTTAAATTTCTGTTCTCCAAATGTGGCCTGGTTTTGTCTCGTAGAACACCACAGTCAACTGATCTCTGGTTAAGCCGTAAACGGTCATAGGATTAAAATCTAGTACTAATAAATCCCAACGTCGCCCTGTTGGTTTCGAGTTTGTTAGAATAATATGAATGACTTTGCTCATTGTTCTATATTTGTATAAAAAATAAGCTTGTTAGTAACAAGTAATGTTTCAAGGGACAAACTAAAATATTAAAAGAAAACAAAGGTCGTTACTTTCAGCTTGACCATGCAATTAGAAGCCTAAGAATACTGTAAAGCATATAAGCAAAAGCCACCGAAAGTGGAAAAGAGTCCAAATTTAAGATGAACTTTTACAGGCGAACAAGATCTTATACATTATACACATGGAGAGTGGCATGTCTTATATTTCAACGAAGCGTTCTGCATCACGATTAACACTGTACCGAGGCAGGCATAAAAAGAGCCAGGAATAGAGTAATACAAAATCCTGTTAGCATCACAGTTCAGACGCTGAGGTACCCTTTTACAACATGAAAATCATCGGCCATTCGCATCGATAAAGAACTCATTGATCCCAGTAGTTCCTTAGTTGAGACATATGTAGGAGAAGCTCATCTCTGCCCAAGCCGGTGATACTGCTAGTCATTATCCACGGGGGATACACTCGATAGTGTTGTCCGACTAACTCCTGAAAGTTCCTGATATTCTCGTCCGGTCTTTTCCCTTTTCCTCCCTTCATTTTGTCACATTTCGTAAACACAAAAGTCATTGGTATCTGAAAAATAAGGTGGAAAATGCGGAATCAAGACTAGCACCAAAGGCGTTTAAAGGAGAGCATAGGCATTATCCGAGGAAAAAGTCCAAAAAGAGAGTAATATACATCGTTGCGTCCAAGCCAATTTGCACAATCTAGGTCAATCTTTTGGGGAGGAACACTAGCATCAATAAGAAGTAGGACAGCAACCAA
Source organism: Erythroxylum reticulatum (assembly GCA_025504915.1). Lineage (NCBI taxonomy): Eukaryota > Viridiplantae > Streptophyta > Magnoliopsida > Malpighiales > Erythroxylaceae > Erythroxylum > Erythroxylum reticulatum. Next base: position 34,372,884 of record JANSVA010000216.1, read on the forward strand.
GGTTTCTCTGTTTAAAAAGTAACCTTTTGTAAATGAGGACCAATCCATTCGAGCAGAATCTGAGGCCTTAGCAAAACTGTACACAGAGCCATTTAGAATTATCACATGGAATATAGTCTATCCTTCTAACTTGAAAATATGTGGTTAACAAACTCAATCAGATACATGGCATCAATCATTCCATAAATTAATCAGAGTTACTTCTAGTTGTATAAGCATCTAGTGTACTTAATGCATAATGACCTAATCTAAGGTATGGCCTCGAGTTCAGTATAGGAAGTATGGTATTCCAATATTGGGCAATATCGTCTCACATTCTCAAAGATTAATAGCTAGCTTATGGGAATGGTTCTCATAATGTTAGAACAAGAATGATCCTACACAAACATAAGTATGTGCGCAAACTCCAACCAAAGTGGCTGCTTGATAAAAAATAATCATGTGGAACATAGTGTATTGTGGTACCATTCTCTTTCATAGTTTAAACAAAACTAGCAATTCTTTGGAAGGAAATGGTTTTCTACAACCTCGTGTATGGCATGAAGAGAGATCTCTGTAAATACAACTAACATCCAATGTTTCAAATGATATCAAACATAGCCATGCAGATTAAACAAAGGCATTATTCACTAGGACAATTTTATGCGATCATCAGCTTGTTGAAGAAGACAATTCATGCATCTCGGATCATCAACTTGAAAGTGGATGCTGGTTGACAGATAAAAATCCAGGAGACATGAACTTAATAGTACCAACTTATTCCAATTCAAACACAAATGCTGGAGAACTGGCGACTGCAAAAACAAATATGAAGTTCTTTACTTCATTTTGTACTGTCTAACTAACTCCAGCCTTTCAAACATATTGTACATGAGTAAACAAAAGCAACATTTAATTAATGCATTTCTTTTAATTTCAGCTATAACCAATAACCTCTTGTCTTTCAAGGAAACAGATACGGATATGGCCCAGGATCACATCTTTGGAGTCCTAAATCATCCCTGACATGCACGCAACATGCCAATTCATATAATTTTTCCTCTTTCTTCTCTTTTAATTCATCTCAATCCCGAGGTCTTTGCCATTTAATTATACATTTGGGGAGAACCAATGAAATTTTGCTGAAAATTTACATATCACTATACAGGGGACGTCGGCAATAGAAATTTTCATATGCTCATAAACCCTACATCTGGATGCAAACATAAAGATGTCAATCCTTTATCAAGGGATTTCCCTAAAAACAGATCACCACTCTAAAGACAAGCAATGTTTCATTAAGTTCTCAGCTTCGATATTGATTAATAGAAAATGCTTATATGTTAACTAGAAATACAAACTAACTCCACTGAAGTAAACTATGAAAACAGGATACTTCTTTAGGCTGTACATCCCGAAGAAACCCCCAACAATTACAAGCAAGCTCCAAAATTTCAAGCATGTTAACAGACCAATTAAGAAACTCCAAATAGGCAGGCGATAAAGCTAACCCATCGTGTACTAGAATTTATATATAAAAAGGAAAAGGCAATGGCATACTTACCCATAACCAGGCAAATCCACAATATACCAGCTTTTATTGATCAAGAAATGATTTATCAACTGAGTCTTACCTGCCATAACATCACAACAGTGTTCAGTCATTTGCACCCCAAAAAAGAACTAAATCAAACAAATGAAAAAAAGCAAAGGTTGCAACTTTCCAATAACTCAAGAACTAAATCAGTAAAGACCTGGTTTCTTAGACGTGAGAGCAACTTCTTTCTTTCGAACCAGGGCATTGATAAGTGAAGACTTGCCCACGTTAGAGCGACCCAGAATAGCAAACTCGGGTCTTTCATCTCTGGGACAGTCCTTGGCTCTCGCACTGCTCTTCACAAACTCCACTTCCTTAATCTGAACTTGACCCGCATAAGGCCCCAGAACAATGTTCGACCCGGGCAGTAACATCTCCTCCGTCACCTCCTCCGCTTCAATCCCCGGAGGCACAAAAAGCGGAGTCCGGAAAACTGGAGCCGTCGCTGGTTTGGCTGTATTCGAGGTCGAGACATGGCGGGTCCGGCTCGAGTTGGGCTTAGAAAACTCGAGAGTAGAAAACTGACGGGAGATAGTAAACGGAAGACGAGTTTTGAAAGGCTGGGACAAAGGAGGTGACGACAACAACGTGAATAGGCGGCTCCGAAGTAGCATAGCTGCCTGATGGCGGCTCAGCCTGAGAGACAAGCTTAGTTGAGGCAGGTTTCCAGAGGAAGCCAAACGACAAGCCATTTGATGTCCGTATGAGCGGGAGCAAACGACATCGTATATGCTATGTATAACTTGCTTAAAAGAGACTGAGAAGCGGGATAGGAAAGGAAGGAAGCCATGTCATGGCTAGCAAGGTCAATTGCCAACTCTCTCAAACTTGACGACGATGATGGTGACGGCGACGGCGACGCGGTCCCTGTTAATGTTGACATGTTGACACCGTCCAATCGCCGTCAAAATCAAAAGGTGATCAGCATTCTGATTCGTCGTCCACGACTCCGCGTGGCGTCAAGGAAGACCTTTCCGAGCTCTCCAAAACCCTAACGAGCCAATTCTGGGGCGTTGCTTCCTTCCTCGCTCCTCCGCCCGAGGATCACAAGCTCCCTGAGGACTCCAATGAGGATGTTGATGATGATCTGATTGCAGGAATGCGCAGCGATTTCGCGGAGATTGGAGGAAAATTCAAATCCGAAATCACGAAGCTTTCGAGTAACAAGACTGTGTCGGAGATCACTAAGATCGCGTCGAACTTGCTGCAGTTTGGGTTGGAAGCCGACGAGGATTTGATTGGGCGTGTAGTCGGTGTGACCAAGGAGGTGATTGCCTTCGCTAAGGATATTTCGACGCATCCGACGACCTTGATTTTGAGGGTAAATTTTAGAAAAGACCTTGAATGAGTTGAATTTTACTTCAATGTCGTACGTTTGTATTATTATAGAGTTTGTTATATTGGTAAATTAATGTTCCCATTTCAGATCTTGATATGTCCGATGCGCAACAAGAACATGCTTTGGCTGTTGAACGTCTCGCACCTAGACTAGGTGCCCTGAGGATTGAGCTTTGCCCGGGCTACATGAGTGAAAGCTGCTTTTGGAAGATTTACTTTGTACTTTTGCACCCCAGGCTCAGTAAAGAGGATGCCTTACTATTGTCAACTCCCCAAGTATGTTGCATTAGTTAGTCATCTCAGATTTTTATGTGTAGTTACCAATTGTTGAATCATCTTCAGATGGGTATTCTCTTGTTGGGACTGTTGATGAAACAATCAGTCACTAGCAATTAGGTTTAGCATTCCTCAAGACTCACATGGGCACAGGAGAAACAGATATAATTATCAGCCGAAGACATCCTTTTTAAGTACAGACAGAGACATACATTACATAGTCTGAATGTGCACAAATTAAGTGTCTCTTTCGCTATGGTGGCATTACTTTGCTTGCTTCTTGGTATTTGAGGTTTATAAAATGAGTGTAAGGTTTTTAATGGAATGAGATTCTAATTCTGATCGTTAGAATTTGTTAGAATAGTTTAGCATGGGAATTCTTGTAGTATAGGTTTTTAATTTGTCCTCGTGCTTATATCCATCTCTTTATCGAACTTGAGTGGGTTGGAAAATTTTGTTATTTTGTAATGTAAGAGCAAAAGTTCAAAGGCATATGATAGACATTTCATACTGTTTATTGTACTTTACTTTCAGGCAATTTTTTGAAGTTTGAAACTTTGACTGCCTTAGATACATATTGTTCTATATGTCCAATGTATGGAACTCTTTAATAATGGAGTAGTCATGCTTATAAAAGAAGCTCCCCCTTTATTTTGATCAGCTGTCTGATCTTGATCTTGTGAGGCAGATAATGGAAGCAAGAGCAATGTTGTCACATGAACTGCAGAAACGAGCTAAAGCAAAGTCTGAACCCGACTTGTCAGTTACTGATACTTCCACGTCTAAAGAAGTTTCTGACTTAGACCATGAAGAGTCTCTGTCCGTGCCCAGTTGTGTTGATTCTGAATCTCTGCCACTCAGGGCAGTTTGCTGTGAAGTAATACCTTCTGTCATTGCGACTAAGGCATCTGGCAGTGAAGCAGTCTCTTCCAATGCTGCTAAGGAAATAGAAACTGATAAGCATCTTGTCCAAAGTATGGAAATACAAATTATTGACAAGGCTGTGTTTGAGGAACAGCGATGTAATCAGGCTTCGCAACAACAATTTCCATCATCTTCCTCTTCTAGGATTTTGAATGAGAAATTTGAGGATGATGTTGATGATTGGTTGAAAGATGAAATTTCAGAAACTGTTGGTGCCAATGATACTATGGTATCACTCAACAATGATGAGGATGTCTCATTCAGCGATCTTGAAGATGATGATGGTGATGTGCCTGTTACTTACAAGAAAGTAAGTTCTAGTTCTGATACCTCCATAAAAGATTCCTGTGATTGGGTTCAACTGGGCAGAAGTTCTGATGATTTAGTTAGGGACATTAAACCTGTTAGCATCAAACGTTGCGTCTGAGCAGGTAAGTGCTCGCTACTCTGATTCCAAGGAATCTAATGATTGACTTGATGTTCATGAGGTTGGTGTGATTTGATGATGCCATGAAAGTGTAAGAGCTTAATCCCATCTTGCTTCTACCTTATTGTAAATAGGTTGCATATTTAGGCAGGAACCTTATGTTTGTACATAAATCTGTTTTTAAATTGAATGATAATGTGGGCATGAAATATGCCTACAACAGTGTAACGACTTCATCAGCATACCATCAATGTGCTGTTTTCATGTAATCTGTGAATTATTATATCAACTTATGCACGTTATACATTTAATTACTATTAGTTATTAACAGTCAAAAGTTTGACACAACCAATTATAAAAAAATTGAGAATCATATTTACAACTCAAAATTGGAATCTATCAATGTATTGGAGGATTGTGATTCTTGCCTGTAATTTAGCACTCAGTTTAGTGATAAGTTTTTGCACTTCTCTAGCATGATACATATACAACAGAAACTTAAGAGCTTGCATGCTTACTTTAATGTTTTTTTGAATTCCCATTATGCAAATAGGAACATATTTCACTTCTATAGGCAGAATGCTGAAGATACTCTATATTGAAAAATTGCTAATGCCAAGAAAATTGCAGTGAGGAGAATTTTATGTAGTTTGGAATTTTAAGTTTTCCTGACAGTCAACGACTCTTAGCCCTGTTGGCTTAGGCTTGATATGCACTTTAAGCAGGGCGTGAAGTCAAACGTCACTGGGGGTCATTGGTAATACACGATTCAGAGGAGGTGTTTGCTCATCGGATGGTGTCTCTTAGTGCCGTTACTCGGTTCTAATTTTTGTCACCAATTTTGACTTAATCTAGTGAACCTAGTTTCTCGGTAATTTTACTTCTGTTGATTGGAGATTTTAACGCTAAACAACAGGCTGAGTAGATTGATGATCTTGCAAGTGTACAGCCTAACCAACCAATAAAACGTAAACTACTGATTTTACTTCCTTGAAGCACCTATTTACAGCAAGGGTCAAGTTCAGTGAACAGTTTGTGAGTTGGGAATTTATGATCTAATGGAGCCGAAATTGCTAGAAAGCCTCTCCAATTTAGACCACAGAAGTGTTCCAATCCGGAATCTAGGCTTAGCTTCATCTACACTGCTAATGCTAGTACTCATTTTGGGAGTTTTAGGTGTCCATCCAGGTGATCTGTTCACTACAAGAACAGATCCCCCGATCTCCTTCCTTACCAATTCCACCGTTTGTTGACTAATTTCGTACCCTGAAGCATCTGTAACATAGAATGAACCAACTGCCTTATCACCATGACTACCAATCTCAGCTCTGGATATCGATAACCCATTTTCCCGAAACACACGAGTGACGTCGGAGAGAAGTCCTATTCGGTTCTTTGTGCAAACATCCAACCTCAATCCCTGCAAAAACATATGCATCAGCTAACACATTTAATGGTGACAAACACTGAAGGATTGAATGTACCCACATGGGATACTCTTCTTTGAATAGCTGCAATCAAACACTGTGTTAACTTCCTTCTCTCGCACTCTGTGTCCAAGGTACATCCATCTATCTGCCGAATGAAATATTCCTGCAGCACCAGTCGTTTAGAGAAGAACGAAACTCCACCAGAATCTTAATATTTAAGAGCTTACCTGATCAGCCATGGCGCCTTTGGAACTAACAGCTGCATGGAAAACAACGTACTGCATGTCGGTCAGAACACACAAAGTATCGAACAAGAGCTTTGGTCGGTCTCTGCTCCTCATGTTAACCACCGAGTAACCTTTTTCCTTGCAAGACTCTATGGACACATGAATTTTGGTGCAACTGTTCCGGTGTGCAACACCGCGACCTGTGCATCCCTGACACGGCTCGTAGTCGACGGCGGAATACATCAGCTGGTGAAGCCGGCGTTCTGTGTGAGTCCTGCCAGCGGCTGGTGCAATGAGCCTCACGCTCTTCCGTTCTCCAATGGCATGATGGGCCTGAACCACATGCTCCAACTGTTCTTGCACTTGGGCAAGTCTTTTAGGGTCAGAAATTGGGCCACCACGGAAACCATCCTCCACGTAGATAATGCCTGCCGTTCGGGTGTTGTGGGTCCACGCTGCCGCCGCTGTGACGTGGCACTGCAACTCAGCGAGCACCGCCGATATCTCCGACAGAAGGCCTGGCCTGTCTGTCCCTGTTATCTCCAAGGCCGTGTGCTCGGTCGACACATGCCTTGGCTTCACTTGTCTCTTGATGCCACATGTTTCTATTTCCTTTGATGCCCCTCCTCTTCTATTTGCACACAGTGCCTGTAAATAATTTTTTTTTTAAAAATCATAATTTTTTTGTAATAATTTAAAATAAGTTGAATGGAATAACTATTTTATTACTTATGTATTTCTAACGAATAGTTATTCTTTTGTTTGGATAAAAAAATAACATTCAGAATAACTAATTTCAAGTTTAATTATTCCTACATTTTTAGGAATAATTAAAGATATCTTTCATGTCTTTACTTATTCCCTGAAATGCAGAATAGATAAAGGCAATCTTTCTCCCTTTATTATGGTTATTATTAACAATTAATTAATAATAATAATAGTGTAGACTATAATAAATATTTTAGTCTTTTTGTTAATTATTCATTTGTCATCTCAAATTTATGTTTTCAAACTAAACATTGACATACAATTCTTAGGAACAAATTCAACTAAATAATACTTATTTTATTATGTTTCTCATTTATTTTATTCTTAAAAATAACCATTACATTCCTTATCTATTCAATTAGAATAAGTTAAAAGTAACTCTAAGTCAATTGTTAAATCAAATTCTTTGAATCAATTAGTTGCCAACCATTGAACTGAATTATGATCAGTCTCCTTCCTCTTTGCCTACGTGCATACTCTCAGAAGTCTAATTCAGTTATATGTCCAGTAATGGATATGCATGGAGAGAGATAGACCTGTTGAATGTAAAGTATGAGGCTTTCGTCAGTAAGCTTGTTGCCAAGTTGATCTGTCACGTGGAACACTGCCATAAGAACAAACCCACATGAATAAGGTACAGCAGCAATTCTAATGGATGACTCATAAAAGTTACTTAAATTATTATAAAGAACAGAACACAACCCAGATGAAAGCAAGTCCCGTTCATATTGAAAAAGAAGAAGAGTTCGATATGGAGGATGATGCAAGCATGACGTGGAGACTTACCATCCATGAACCATCCTCCATCAGAGGAAATATATGATTTTGATATGACAAGGTCGAGATCTGTCAAAACTTGAACCATCGCTAGTAAAATCCCGTGCTTGTTTGCACTATCAACCTGCCACCACCACGAGAACCAAATTTGCATTAGATGTAGACCATTCAAAAGATTTCATTGTTCTGGATTCTGGTCATGGAAAAGCACTGATAATAAGACCAACTTTGCACGTGTATTTCCCTGAATATTAGGTCTACTTTAGCTCGACCCTTCTAGTTTCTACTTTCTAGGGGTTTTACCGGTTCAACTAGATTACATCATTCATTTTTTTGGGTGGCAGCAAAGGAGTTGATCCCAAAAAGCGAACTAACTTAGTTATGCAGAAACATACATGGATGGGGAACTCAGTCTTCTAACTTACACATGTTTGATTGTCTTTTGTCATGCACAAAACTGCTTTAAAGCAAAAGGAAAGTTGGATGATGACATTAAAAGTCTTCTTCTTCTTCTTCTTCTTTTTGCTTCATCTTTCCCTTTCCTTTCCCTATATTCACTTCTAGTGGCTCTCCACTCGGTGGGTCAGAGAAACCGCCTACCTCAACCTCTGACACTCTTCATCTTTTTCTCTAGATTGAAAGGAACCATCCTAATTACTAAATTATGTGCTAATAATAGATAGTTAACACTTTATTATGGAATTAACGCATCATATATTATGGAACGTCAATGCACATTAGTATTGCAGAATCCTTAATCTCTTCCAGTATAGATAACCTTGGATTGGATACTAGGTCAATAATCATAGCTATTGTGGGTGGAACCTCCAACATGTGGAGACGTACTGTCTTCTGAGATTATTTAAACCCAAAAGTAGAAAAGCAAAAGCTTTTTAAACCATGTTTATCATCTGCAAGCAGCGTTTCATTAGAACTTGGTTCCAATATAATTAGTAATTATGTCCACTATATCATATAATATTAGATCTCACCTTCACAAGTGTGCAGTCTTGGCATACGTCGTTATCAATACAAACTCTGCAAAACCAAAACCAGCAAAAAGCTAAACCATCGACATCTAGTTCATAAATTCCATCAACACAGACCATTATCAGAAGCACTGTTAAGCTATGAATTGCTAGCTATAGCTTAAGATTTAAAGTATACGAATTATCACCTGGGAGGATAAATTCTTTCAATGAGTGATTCGTATTCAGGATCAATATACGGCTGGTACGCCATCTCCATCATCTTTATCAGTTGTTCTTCAAGTTCTGATTCATCAGGAGAATAGAGCTAGCCTTGAAGAATCATCCCCGAATATATAATCTTTCCTTTAGAATTTACTCAAACATAGAATGAAAAGAAGCCACGCGTTATTTTGCTGAACATAGGAAGAGGGTAAGCGAGCAGAATCATTCTTGTGGATTCAATGAAGAATATAAACGATCTTGAATTGAGTTTATATGAAGATAAAAGAAAAAGCACGTTCTTGAATCAGTCTTTTGGTTGAGATGAGACAAAGAAACGTGTTGTTGGCCTATAAAACTGCTACATAAACAGATTGGTTTAAGAGAGTACTCTAACCAGGAGAATGATCGTAAAGGATAACAATATTTGAGTAGAAATCAAACAAGAACACTCAATGCTCTCGATAGAAAAACAAATGAACATTCAAAATACACAAAAGTAGAGAAATTGAAACAAACAATTCAGGGATACCCACGTAGGCTACTAGTGGGTTAGAAGCAAGTAGATGATCACCAATGAAAGATGAAAATA
>JANSVA010000216.1:34414813-34428428 GCA_025504915.1 Erythroxylum reticulatum
AATATAATTATTCATTAATTAAAATATTTTAATTGTTTAATTAATTAAAATATAATTAATTACAATATTTTAAATAATTAATATATTGTAATTAATTAATTACAATATAAATAATTAAAATATAATAATTTTATTTGTTAATATTTTTTACAAACTAACTACTATCAATAATAATGGTAATTATTCATTTCTCTTAGCCAACTATCATAATTATAATGATAATATCTATTCTCATCTTCACTGTATTCATCTTCATTCTTATTATCATTCTCTGATGCCAACCAGCAGCCCCTAAAGAATGTTGAAACAAGAATACAACGAATTCTTTTGAAATTTTTTAAAATTATTGACACATAATATCAAAATATATGAATTTATCAATATTATTTAAATTAATTTTAATATATAAATTTAAATAAATTCAAAAACAGCCTCTCTACTATATAAGAATAAAATTGGGTATTATCAGACCTTCTCAAATCCTATTTTATTGCGAAACTTCAGATTAGATGTGATGATGATATAAATTTAAATAAAAAATTTGTAATTTAGTAAATTAAATTTTGTTACTAACGCTCGTTTGAATGTTTATAACCAAAATAATCTTGAAAAAGCATCAATATTTTCAGGACGTAGAAATCTAAATCATTTTGTAACAAATTGAACTTCTATATACAAGTAAACAATTTGAACTTTTATTTATTTGTATATACTTCCACAAATATGGAGACAAAATTAAATGAAACCAAGTTGGAAACGTTACCACGGAAAGCTCCAAACCCAAACACATTCTTCCACAAACACAGACAAAATTAAATGAAACAAAGTTAGAATCGTTGCCACGGAAAGCTCCAATCCCAACGCCATGTAATAACCACTTAATCCTTATCTTTGGGTGATAATTGATAGGTCAAGTCAAGCTCGAAAATGTACGAATCGTCGAATCGACCTCTGTATTAACTATCTCGTGAAGGCAAAGTTTCTAAACAGCGTGCACCTTGGTGCAATCATCGTCATATGTATCGAATGAAAAGTCGTCCCTAATACTAGTAATAGGGCAAGTAGGTTTCAAGTAATGCGATGCTACTAGAATATATATTGACTAAAAATCATTTCATTAATTAACTCCGTGTTAATTTCTCTCTTTTCCCACAGAATGTTGTCTCCCTTTTCTAAATCCGGCTGATGAATTTGGAAACATTTATAGTCTAGAATGCACTAGAAGAAGATCTTTAGCATTCTTTCACTTGTCTCGATATTGTGCTATTGAGGCTTGATTAGGTCACGATGACATATGTGCATATACATCTAGTATTAGATAAATCACCAATTGACTTTGATTCTCGAAATCTGTGGATATGTGTTCATATGGACCGTTCAACAATCTCTTGCATCCATTCGTAACCTGTTAGTGCCAGAATAACGAATGAGCTTGTGGAATGTGGATGTCTAGCCACACAATGATGGCAGTTTGTATTGAATTCATAATTTACATTGATTAAATAGACATACACTGCCTTACTGAAGGGTTTTCTTTCACCAATCATCCCAGAAAAAATAAAATACGTAAATTTTTTGGGTGTGATTTAAACATGTTTATTTATTTTGAGCTATTTAAAAATATTATTGTAAAATCTAAAAATATAGTATTATATTAAACTTCTGTCAATTGATTCAATATAAATTAATTGTTAATCACCTAAAAGCATATATATAACTATCATAATTTATTCATATCATTACAAATTTAATAAATTAATTTGACAAATATTTAATAAAACTTTTATTTTAAAATTTATAACACTACAATACATTTTTAAATATTTTAACAGAATAAAGATACTTTAAAACGAATTAAACAATAGACAATATACCTACCCACTATTTGTCAAATGGGTGCAAACTTATGTCATTGACATTGCCAAAGTGGGTTGGTGACGGATGTTGGTGAAGAATCCACACCGATCTAATGCTCTCAACTAATTCTGTGTACTAGAATCCATTTTTCTAATATTATTTAATCCTTAGACAAACTGAATTTGGAAACACGTGATTAATTAAGACATTATGTATATTTTTTTTTTCCGAATTCAATAAGACAATCATATAATGTGAACCTCTTACGTACTCAAGTTGGTGAGTGACAATGTGAATAGAGAAAATTAATTCCAATGCAGTAGATATTATATTTTGAGTATATCGTGATCCAGTTCTTAATGTTTTTAAGTAGGGTTTGCTTGTACACTCTCATTCGTCATGCCTTTATTGATGAGGAAAGAAACAAAAAGAAAGTAGGAGAAAATACTTAGTAGAAAGATATGATCCCAGATATGCCCTGTTAATGTACATACGATATCAAATATCATATACGTCCACCTTCTATAAAGTCAAATGAAGATTATAGTTAAGTGTATGAACAATCTATCAAATAAAAGTTATAATTAAGTGAATGAAGAAATATATAACCCTAAACCGAATCTAAATTTTTTAAATAAACATTAAAAGATCATAGATTTTTCAACAAGCTGACTTCAATAAAAGTTCTAAGGTTTTATACCGTCTAGATAATGCAACACGGAATTTGAATATATATATTACCTTTTATTCAATTTTCAGGGCTTGGTACAAAGTTATGATATTACGTAACAATCCATTTTTCGCTATATTGACGAAATTTAACTTTAGCTTGGATAAGACTATAATTCAAACTAACTATCATGATTCATGATTTTGATTGGTCTCCAAAAGCATTACGGCATTGATAAACATTGCGAAGTATAGTGAACTTTTCATCACATTCATTAAGAAATCATGAAACACTTGAGGTCAAGATAATGAGAATCATGTTAAATAGTCACATAAGTAGGCGATGAGCCCCGAATCTAGAGACACAAAGATCTTGCATTGATTAATAAGTTGACCAAAAGACAATCTGAGCAGCAAACAAAAATAAATTTGACAAAGTTTGAATAAATAAGCCAATTACTTGAACGAGAGAATAAAGAACAGCTTGGAGGTTGTTAGAGAAGAGGTTCTTCTACTCGTATAAATCTTTATTTAATATGGATAGTCAAAAAAGCAAGGAACGTTTTAGAAATAATATTTAAAACAATGAAATCCCTTATTTTTAGGGATTCAAAATCCCACAAGAGAAAAAGGACATGGACCAATGGTTGAGCTTTAAAGAGTCAAAAGCATTTCCAGGTAGAATCCTTTCGGTAGGTAAAGTAGAGCAACTGTTAACGGCGTTGAGTAAAGCAAATTACGGATCGCTTTACACCGAAATATAAAATGCATACCCCTTTTATTATTAGAACAGCAACATCATCCAGTTGAACTATATTGAATTACGAGTCTAAGCAAGTCTGTTAGTACATAATTTTATCTCTACTTAATTGAGATGATGTTTTCATTAATAAATATTACGAAATTCTCAGCTTCTTTTCAGGGTCAAATCTTACTGATTAAGATCAAATTGATTATAAAATATACTTTTCCTTATCTCTCTATATTTGTTCTTTGAAGCCAACGGCATGTCTTAGTGTCTCACTTTCACCGTCCTTCTATCTTGGATCACACGAAACGACTTCACACTGTCTGCCGCCGAGGTTTTTTCTTTTCTAATTAAAGTAATGCTTTATATTTAAAGATTACGATTATCATTTGAAATTTCGCTCACATACAAAGTTTAAAAATTTTATGTAGTTAGAGATACTTAGCTTTAATCACTTCATGAATAAACAAGCGTTGCATATTTCTCTACCCAAAAAAAGAACCAAAGATCACAAGACTTTTATATGTTTATTGCGTATATATCTCAAATTTTAAGAGAAATATTAATATTTTTTAAGAAAGGGAAAAAGATATGTAGCTCTTATATAATTTTAAAAACTTTAGAAAAATCTATCACATTTAAAATTCTCGAATATCTTTTTAATTTTCAATTTTGAAGAAAGATGCCTTATTTTATACTTTGGTTCAAAAATAATAATAGAACATATGCAATATAAATATCAAATATTTACGTTGAATTATAATAAATGATTAATTTAAGTCAAATTTAATTAACTTTGTTTGAATTTAAGAAACAAATTGAATCATCGTGTAAATATCCTTTGGTTAATCTAGGTTTAATATTCATATTATATGTTTTTTATCTTTAGTTTTTAGATGAAGTTTAAGAGAAATATTTTTCTTAATAATAAAAAACGAATCGATTTAGTCGATTCAACCTAAAAATTGTGAATCAACCAACACTTTTGCTCAATTTAACTTTTTGGCTCGATTTATTTTAATAAACCTTATCATTAAAAACTACTTAATTTATTAATTAATAAATTTTTTTGTAAAATAATCAATTTTTATAAACTAAAATTAATTAATTAATTTTTACTTAACAAATTTTCTATTAAATTTTAAATACTCCAACAGATAAAGATGACTTCCTTTAATCATATTTTAATTTGTTTATTTTTTTCAATTTTTAACTGTTTTATAACGATCTAATACTGATTAAACCTTTTTAACTTTAAATTTTGACTCAGTTTTTTAAATATTATTTTTTCTAAAAACATAAAATTAAAAGAATAATTTTAAAGATCAAAATTTTTAAAAACATTTCTTAAATTATATGAGAAAGTTAAATAGTAACCGGATAATAAGTCATAATTAGAAGTTGCCAGTGAACTCTACGATTAGGAATATAAGCCAAGCCAAAAGATATATGTTAATTGGTGAAGCAATACATGACTTAGAAGGTTAGTGGTAGACCCCTAAGTTCAGATTGCGGAATTGTCTGAGTGTTGGCGAACCTTGGCCAATGCTTGATACACAAATCGGCACGAAGAAGGTGTGTTGACGAGAAAACAAGGCAAAGTCTCGTGAGTTGGCGAGCAAAACTCGAGAAACTTATGAAGTAGGCGAGGGATGCGGGAAATATCGACAAAGATCTTGAGAGTAGGCGAGGTTCGATACACGTGGGCACGCGTAGTTGCGCATTGGCGGAAATCTTTGATAAGACGTGATATTCGGACGTGAGGTCACATAGAGTTGGTGAACTAAGTCATGCGGGACTCAAGAGTACGTGAGATTGTGCAAAGGCATGCGAGACCCCGTGAGGATGCGTGAATGCATGCGAGTAAGGAAATGTGCAAAAGCATTTGACTTCGGCTAGGCAAGTCAAAGGTAGGTAAAATATGCGAGGTTTTATACTAACTCGGATTGTGACTTGTACTTAGTCACGGAGCAACTAGACTGCACCATGAGTGAGCTTCATCATGAAAGGTAAATTTGTCCATGGACGTACATTGATGGACTTATGTGCGGATAGGCTGCGGTGACTTGTAAGAAATTCTTTGTAAGGGCTTCGAGTAGGGAGTTCCTTGTAAGTGTTTCGAGAATGAGGTACTTGTATCTTTTGTTAACATTTTGTTGAGAGTTAATGAAAGAGTAGTTTCGGGTGTATATATATATCTCTTGGTTTTTTTTTTCTATTATACACTTGTGTTATTTAGTGTGCAAGAGAAATATTTTAAACACCTGTGTGCACATGAGATATTCGGGAGCTAACGAAATTATTCGGCAACATTCACATGAGAAAATTGAATCTTATTTAAGCGGACCTAGGCAGGATTGCTGTGCAAAGATAGGCACAACTTATAATAGAAATTAGAGTCTAAAATAGACCTTTGTGACATAAGGGAGGAGGAGTTTTTGGATGAATTATTGCTGCAAGTTCAGCATTTTGACGTAAGTCTGGAACAAATTATGTTATGGAAAATCGCGAGATTCTGTTCACCGCCTAAAACGTTGGATTGACATTCTAGCAATAATGCAACATAAGGGGTCCAACATCTAGACTGGAATTACAGAATTATTGTATAGTTTTATAGGAATCAAATCTATGTTTAGAAACATTCATGGCTTTTTTTATATTATATGACGTCCCATCTCAAATGTTTTTCTTTGAGGACGAACCGTTTCATGTCTGTTAGTTGATCTCTCTGTTTCTCAAACTATAGGCTCTAAATGTCACAAAATGATTGATCCTTACCTCTTCTAGGCTCTAGCATCAGCAATAACGAAGAAGATCCGAACAATCTATTTATTTTTTAACAAAATTAATTAAATTGAAAATTAAATAACAAAAACTTTGGTCATATGATTTTTTATTTAGTTTTCATATTTTTAAAAATTATCATTCACTTTTTATTGTATTAATTATCACATAATTTCTTTGTCAAAATTCGTTATTTTTTATTTTCTATTCAAAACGACATAATATTGAAATTCTTAAATTTTAGTTAGAAATTATTTTATAATTATAAATAGACAAAAAATTATAACTGAAGAAGATATATAATAATTAAATAATATTTTAAAAAATTTAAAATAACAAACAAAAATAAAATTAATTTTTAGACATTTTAATGTAATTATTTCTTAAAATTAAACACCAACCTTATGTCTAATTGCTTTCTTTGTGGTGGGCTCGGTGGGAGAAATTGTGTGTACAACATGTTTTATCAATGGTTGAACTTTTCTGTCCTTCAGAATTCGAGCTATATGAAACCAAAACATGATTTGACCAGAGCATGTAAACACAAACGAAAAGGGCTAGAAGTCCATAATAGATACATCTTGAGTGCTTGTACTTATCAGGAACATGAAGAGTAAGGCTTCTAATGATGTCCTCATCCATATGTCATTACTATACGAGCCAAACCCATACCCATGTTGTACAGTTGTAGTTACATGTGTTGGTCATGTTTCTTTAGTTTACTTTCACTTCCATGGACATGCTCTTCAAGCCTGGAACAGTTGGTGCGTACACATCAATCATATTGTTGTGGATTAGAACAGGGTTTCAACAAACAAGAGCCATGTATCTTGGAAACGAAGAGAAACTTGTCAAAGATGGGATATATATTCAGGAAGGTGCGGGTCAGGCCAAATCAACAACCAATAATTTTTTGTTATGTGTCATGAATGATTGTCTAGAAACGAGATGGATGCCTAACTTTAGAAAAAGGTTGGTCAAAAAGTTGCAAAAAATAAATGCGTGAGTTTGATTGCTCTCTGTAATTTACACAAAGGCTCGAAGCACAAACAATAGCCCTACCTTTAGCCACTTAAACATGTTTTAAGTAGCCGACGATGAAACGGTCTTTCGATAAACAAAAGAAAAGCTCTGATGATGATCGAAGTCTACTCTTGCATTAAGGACTTTCCCTACACAAGAAGACGAGATCTATGGTTATGGGATTCAAATTCATATCCATTTATTGGTCAAAGTACCTGCAATATGAATGAATGGCCCAACTAATTTACCACTTCACTATGTAAACAGGTCTTTCGGCTTGATAAGCTTGACCAAATAAAGACAAGGGTTGCATAAGAAAAAGGGCTCAATAACAAAGTTGATTGCCAAGTTATATTATCACGAGATGTTTTTCGAGTTGATTTTTAGCAGGACTTGGACCTGGAGGCAACTACCAACTCGAATTTTCTTAGCCCCTGAATCCTATTCTTTTCTCGGTCTTCTACAACTTTGTTGATAACCCTTTTGGGCTCCAGTCCTATCTTGTAACTGGATAACGCAAACCAACCAGAATCAATTCTCCATTTCTCTTGAAGAGGGTTCCTCTTTTGACGACGGGTTTTATGTTCAAATTCTTTAGACCAAAAGAAGTCTTAATAACTATTCCAGTAATGGGGATACATAACCCCTTTTATCATTGTATTCGAATCCTATATATGAGTTGAACAAGCGTTGGAAAAGAGAGATTATTCCGTTATTTTTATTGGAAGTTGCACAAAGAGAACCAAATGAGAAAAGTTTTAAGGAGCAAAGGGAAAAAAACTAGAAATACCAAACAATAACTGTTAAGAATAAAGAGGTTATTCCCGTCGAGGCATTAAATTAGTGATTATAGTTTAGGAAAAAGGGGTGTAAAGATGGTCATAGTCTATGCTAATTCAACTTTGTACTGTGCAGTTGCCTGGTGCTTAAAGTGAACTCGGAGTAAAGAATAGCTTCTAACCTTCCACCTTTCCTCAAATTTATAGTATTCGATTCTAGTTTAGTTCTTTAACAGGCTCCCTCACATTAAAAATGTTCTTATTCCTCAGTATGATTTGCCTCTTCTCTTTAAACAGTTCTTTTCTTATATTTTTTGAAGTGTTGGTGTCGATTGCGTCCTGAAATTAGAAATAATTTTTCCCCTCTTATGTAATCAAACATCAGAGATTAGCAAATTGTGACTATTCGATACTCATACGTTACTATGACATCAATATGAACTAGATATACAATTCAATAAGACCAAAGATTGCTAATATAAAGCTGAGTATTCGTCTCATTAAACCTAATAATTTTGTACTACTTGTGTAACTTTTAGGAAAATCAATTGACACACCACAAAAAGACAGCAATATAAACAGTAAAATCTGCTTTTCTTTTGATTACGACATTCAAGGTCTATCTGGTAGCATCCTATGATTGAAAAATCCAAACTTCAAGAAATGTATCTCAACCACCACACTAAAATTACATGGATTAACAATAATTATAAGTGACTGTGTGCTTTTCCATCAGCATATCCTCCACCTTCCAGCTAAGAATCATGCTATTTTCTAGATTACTAGGATTTCTTAATGTCAAAGTGAGTATTTACATCACTTCCTCTTTCTATAACACGAGCTCGGTTTTTAATAGATTTGATAAAACCCTAAAAGAATTTCTATTGTACTGTATTATTGATTGTTAATTACTGATTAGCCCTTAACAACCCTCCAAATTAACCTATCTCAAAGGATGTTGCCTAGACTACTTTTACCGTAGAAAGCAACCAGCCAAGGTTTACTTCTTGAATCTCCCACACAAATTGTTGAATTGTTAACAACTGTGGCTCATCTCACTATTGCAAATCTCACATCCGGAAAATATGAATTTGGGGAGGCTGCTTCCCTTATAAAATAAACCCTTCTTCTTTAGTTGTAATTATCTTAAAATTAGTTGCCTACCTTTTCTTAAGCTAAACATTCTCTCTCTTTTTGTAATATTTCATTTGTATTATTTCCTTGAAATAATGATATTAATTGAGTAGTGTTCGAGGATGTAAACATAATTTACTGAACCTCTTTAAATTTTAATGGTCTTTATTTGTCTATTTAATAGTTATTGTCAGTTATAATTGTAGTGAATTATTGTGCTATTAAATTACATATCTAAGAAAATTCTGTCTAAGGAAATTGAGTTGTAAGTAGAATTATTTGTGATCCCTCTAGCTTTTCTTAGAAATTTACATGATGTAATATTTAAGTATAATCGTTCACACTCTATTTACCTGCACAATAGTGCTCGAGGTGAATTTATTATTATTGGTAGAAATTAACTTGAGTTTTCACAACAATTAGTATCAGAGCTAAGGTTTCTTCTTAGTATACTCTATGACTGCAATGTAGTATGATCTTTCACATCATAAAAGATTTCTCTGAGCTTTTGGCATTCTGCATCGACAATTATTGAATATAATTGTAACAAAGATGACAGTAGACAGAAAAATTTCCATGCCATCCATGTTGATTGCTTCCTCCTCATCCATTATGGCAAGACTACAGTGATAAATGTAAGATTAACGGTAAAGATTTTTGATGGTATGAGTCATTTTAGTATGTGGCAAAGTAGGTTCAAGACACTCTTTTTCAGCAAGGTCTTGACATTGCCATTGAAGAAAAGAAACTAGATGATATTGAGGAGAAAGATTGAAAGACTATAAATCGTTTGACATGTGGTATAATTCGATTGTTTCTTTCCAGAGAACAAAAGCATGCTTTCTTGAAAAAAAAACTTCTATATATAAATTGTAGAACGTGTTGAAGGAGGAATTCTTGAAGAAAAGCAGTCAAAATAAGCTTCATATGAAGAAGAGAATGTTTCATTTCTCTTATATTCCGGGTACCACTATAAATGATTACATCACTGGTTTTAATAAATTAGTTATTGATTTGATAAATTTGGATGTGACATTTAAAGGTGAAGATTTGGCTTTGATGTTGCTAGGATCCCTTCCTGGGGAGTTTGAGTTTCTTGAAACTACTCTACTCCATGGGAAGGCTATTATATGTCTTAGTGAAGCTACAACAACTTTATATAGTTAAGAATTGAGAAGGAAGACAAAGGAAGAATGTAGAAATGGAGTAGTAGAAGCTTTGGTGGTCAAAAGTTGTTCGCGGAGCCATACTAAAGGAAAGAAAGGGAGATTGAAGTCGAGGTCCAAACTGAGTAAAGATGAATGTGTCTTTTGTCGAGACAAAGGGCATTCAAAAAAGATTTTTAATAGGTTTAATCATAAAGGAAAACCCGATAAAGGAAAAGTTGTTGTAGATTTAAATATCGCTGATTGTAATGATAAAACCCCAATTTTTCACTTATTGTTACGTCATCAACTAGCTTTTCTAGTGCATGACTGCTTGATTCAAGATGCAGTCATCATATATGTCTCAATCAAGATTGAAGATTCAGTTCAATCAAGAGTTTGAAATAAAGGATCTAGGTGAAGTCAAAAAGATTCTCGACATGGAGATAAGTAAAGATAAGGAATTGAAGAGACTTTGTTCTGGAATAAAAAGTCAAAGCTTGTCAGTACTTTGCTCGCTTCTCATTTCAAGCTCAGTGCATCTTTGTCTCCAAAGAATGATGTAGAATGAGAATACATGTCAAAAGTACTATATGAAAATGTTGTTGGTAACTTAATGTATACTATAGTGTGTAGAAGGCTCGTCATTTCACAAGCAGTTGAGGTTGTGAGCAGGTATAGGCATGATCCTAGAAAGGAATATTGATATGCTGTGAAATGGATTCTATGGTACATTCTAAACATCTTCGATGTTGGTTTGGTATTTTAGCGAGGTAATCAAGATGGTCAACGTAGAGTTGGATATTCTAATTTTGACTATGTCGATGATTTGGACAGGCGTTGATCAACTACTAGCCATATGTTTACTCTTACAAAGCACCAGTTAGTTGAAGGTTTACCTTATAGCCAATAGTTGCTTTGTCAATTACGGAGGTAGAGTATATGACAACTACAGAGGTTGTAAAGGAGGCAATTTGACTTCAAGGATTGCTGAGTAAATTAAGGGTTCGATAAAAGCACATTAAAATAGATTGTGATAGTCAAAGTGTTATCCTTTTAGCAAAGAACTATCTTTACCATGCAAGAACGAAGTACATCGATGCCCGTTATCACTTTGTACGAGAGGATTTGGAAGAAGGTAGAGTAGCAATTCAGAAGATTAAGATCCCTGAAAATTCTGCTGATATGTTGAAAAAGATGGTGACTGCAGTCAAGTTCTGAAATTGTTTAGACTTGATCAATATTAGTAAAAATTAAAGATGGGCGCTTTGAAATGTATTTGAAGACACTACTAAAAATAAGTTTTGTGAGATATTTGAAGATGTGAAATTCTCTACGGTGGAGATTTGTTGAATTGTCAAAATTTGTGGCTTATCCCATTATTGTAAATTCCACATCGGGAAACTATAGATTTGTGCAAGGTTGCTTCCCTTATAAAATAAACCCTCCTCCTTTAGTTTTAATTATCTCAAAATTGCCTATCTTTCTTTAAGGCAAAAATTCTCTCTCTCTCTCTTTATAATATCCCACTTGTATTATTTCCTTAAAATAGTGAAACATTAATTTAGTAGGGTTTGAGGATATAGGCATATTTAGCCAAACCTCGTTTAATTTTGGTGTTCTTTATTTGTTTATTTAATAGCTATTGCCAGGTATACTTGTAGTGAATTATTGTGCTATTAAATTATATGTCTAAGAAAATTTTATCTAAAGAGATTAAGTTTGAAGTGGGACTGCTTGTGACTCCTCCAGACAAAGAATGGTAAAAAGATGATTCACGATTCATGACGTATTATTGTATGTTCCAGATTTAGATCAAAATTTGCTATCTTGGATGACTTTTGGAGCATACATATACAGTTAATTTTGAGAACAATCAGTGTTTTATTTATGATTACAAGGATGGTTGACAACTGATTGCTAAGACTCTAGTAAAGAAGAACAAAAGCTTTCTAATAAATTTCAATTATGGTGGAGACCAAGCATTGAAAACTCAAATAATTAAAGACACATGACTATGGCATAAAGGACTTAAGCACTTAAATATTTGCAGCCTCAAAATCCTTAACGAAAAAGGATGGCTTATGGATTGCCAAGAATTGAGGAGAAACTTAAATTTTGTGAAGGATGTGCAAACAACATCGATAACCATTTCTTAAAGGAGTTGCATGGAGAGTTAATAAAATTTTGGAGCTTATTCATATGGATGTTTGTAGACCTATGAGAACAACATTATATAGAGGTAATAAGTATTTTGTTCTCTTCATTGATGAACTTTCAAGAATCATCATCATCATCACCCAATTCAAAATTCCGCAATGAAGCGGGGTCTGGGGAGGTCCGATAGTACGCAGCCTTATCCCTACATAGTATAGAGTCTATTTTCGATGGACCTACATTCAAAATGAGACAATATAAGAATGATGCAGGTTACAAAAACAATTCATTAAAAAATGAAAATACCAATAATGGGGAATACCTGATGGAGGCCAGATGTGCGAGAATCTAATAGGCTACAAAGTCCATCCCTCTTTGTCACTCAGTAAGTAAGGGGACTTCCTTAGAGACCTTGCCGGAATGGCCCCCTACCGTCCCCCTGCACCTGCCGTACAATCTGCATGACGTGACACGGCATCTCCTAATAACTACAACGGTTAATCCTTTACTTTTATATGATCACGCCAAACTTTTCTATTTCTAGCGACTACCTCATTAATGGCTAACTCTGACATATCCTCCTTGATCACTTCCTGCCAGTTCTTGTAAGGTCTCCCTCTCCTTCTCTTATATTCACCAAGTGTTATTCCCTCACAGCTTTGTACTGGAGCGTCGGAGGGCCTCCTCCGCACATGCCCATACCACCTAAGCCTAGTCTCTCTCAACTTGTCGGCAAAGCTGGCTACCCGTAGTCTATCTCTCACCACCCAATTTTCAACCTTATCTCTCCTGGTAATGCCACACATCCACCCAAGTATACGCATTTCTGCTACCAACAATTGTCTTATATGCTTACGTTTGGTAGGTTAACACTCTATCCCATATAACATGATTGGACGAATCATCGTTTTATACAACTTCCCCTTGAGTTTTAAAGAAATCTTCCTATCACACAAAATCCCTGATGCACTTCTCCATTTGGCCTAGCCTGATCTAATACGATATATAATATTGGCATCGATATTACCACTACTTTGAATGACAGACCCGAAATACTTAAAACTCATCCTTTGTGGTATGCTGTCGGTACCAATTACTACCGCCACCTCATACGCCACCTGGTTTCCTGAAAAGTTACATTCTACATACTCCGTCTTAGACCTACTCATTTTAAAATCTTTTAACTCTAACGTATCTTTCCAACAATCTAACTTGGCATTGACCTCCTCCTTGGTCTCATCCACTAGGACAATATCGTCCACAAATAACATACACCAAGGTACCTCTC
Organism: Erythroxylum reticulatum; assembly: GCA_025504915.1. Taxonomy (NCBI): domain Eukaryota; kingdom Viridiplantae; phylum Streptophyta; class Magnoliopsida; order Malpighiales; family Erythroxylaceae; genus Erythroxylum; species Erythroxylum reticulatum. Next base: position 34,428,398 of record JANSVA010000216.1, read on the forward strand.
CTTGAATATGTTTGGTAATCTCATCTAACAC
>JANSVA010000216.1:34429423-34443253 GCA_025504915.1 Erythroxylum reticulatum
ATGGAGTGTTTATTTGTCAAAAGAAGTATGTTAAAAATGTTCTTGCAAAGTTGGCATTATAGATTGTAAGTCCTTATTCTCACCTCTTGTTGTGAATGACAAACTTGTCAAAGAAGATAGAGCAAAGAGAGCAGATCCTACTTTGTTTAGAAGTTTGGTTGAAATTTTACTTTATCATTCAACCACAAGACCTGATATTATGTATGCTTCAGTTAATTATCAAGATGTATACACAATCCTCGTCAAATACAATTCGGAGCAGCAAAAGAGTGATGAAGTACATCAAAGGAACAACCAAATTTTGCATAAAATTCAATAAAGGAGTTGATGCAACATTACTTGATTATTGCGATAGTGATTAGGGTGGTTGTCTTGGTGATAGGAAAAGTACATGAGGCTATTACTTTTCACTTGATTTTAGAGCTTTTTTCTCGGGCATCCAAAGAAGCAAAAAAGTGTGGCACAATTATCAACTGAAGTTGAATATGTTGCAACTGATTTTGCAAATTCACAAGTCATTTAGCTAATGAGAATTCTTGAAGATGTTGATAAGAAGTAAAAGGAAGGTACTGCGATGTTTTATGACAACAAATCAGTCATTGACATTGCAAGAAATCTACTATATCATGGCAAAACCTGCCACATGATTATCAAACGCCACTTATAAGAGTTGTTGTTGAAGCTGGTGAGGTTGAGTTAAAGTTTTGAAAAAGTGAAGACCAAGTAGTTGACATTTTAACAAAAGCCCTCTCAAGAGACAAATTCATTAATTTCATAAACATGTTTGGACTTCAAGAACAACATATTAAAGGGGGAGTTTATTAATAATGTACGTGGATGTATTAAATTAGTCAAAGTGTTGTTAGTCATTCTAGAATGTCTTTTAGTATTTTCATGAGTCAAGTTAAGCTATTATTTTAAGAAGATAAGTCATTTAGCATTCCAATGAATTATACAATCTTGTATTGTAGCTATAAATAGCTAAGTAAATCATTGTATCGAATCAAGAAAGTGAAGTAAAACTAAAGAAAAACAAAAGTTTCTGGCTCTAAATACTCTCCTATTCTTGACTTAATTCTCCAACATCATCATTCACTAAAATCTACTTTAAAGAAATATGTTATATGATAATTTGAGATATTGAAAGTTATGAGAAGTATGACAAATTGAGTTCGTTGCCTTTTGTCATTCCTATAGAACCTGGTAGCCATTAAAGCACTTGACTCAAGGGACAACAAATAAATTAATTACATGTGTTTCTATTCCAATTGAAATGTAATTTCTTCTTTTTAGTTATTTAGCAAATTAAAGACAAACTATGTTTTTCCTTTTTCGAATAATAGAATAATGAAGAGAGACGACAAGTTTGGTAGTGATTTTTCCTGGTGCTACTTTTGACTTCCCAATTAGGCTTTCTAGTATGAGATTGGATGAGCAATTTGACAAATTACTTCAAATATTATCAAATTAATGAATTTGGCTACATTAATCATCATAATTAGGAATCCAATTCAAAAGCTAATATATAAGGGAAAAAATTGGTTAGTTGCATGGCATTTAAGAGTTTACTTGTGGTTTTGATTGTTAACGAATTAATTTCCTTAACATAATATAATTATATAGTTAGATATATTTATACATTTGTTAGTTTAAAATTTTATTTATATTTATATAGTTTCTAAGTGGTTATTTATTTGTTAGTTTAAAAACTCATTCATATATGTATCGCCTCTTTGTAGATATCTTTTGTTGTATCAAAAGGCTATAAATATGTTATGCCAAAACATTAATTGAATGTATATGAAACTTTCATAATCTCATATTTAACATGGTATCTAAGGATGGAAAAATAGTCTAGGCCAAACTAAGATTGATTTGGTCTAAAGTTAACGAATTTTGCTTGAGTTGACTAAGGTTCAAGTTAAGTTTGAACTTTTGTTTATAAAAATTTTAAAGCTTTCAATCGAACTTAAGCTCCAATTAGAGAAAAGTGACTCTATAAATAAAGTATTTGAGTCTTTCTCTCAATCACACATTCATAGAATTAAGAATTTTAATTTTTTTTTACTAAACTTATTCCATCTTTTTGAAACATAAATATTTAAAAAAAGATTTGAGTTTTTTTAGCTTAATCCATCCTAAATATACTTTTAAGTTATTCGATATTTTTAAAAAGATTGTACTTTTATTTCTAACTTGACTTAATTGAGTTTTATCATAACTAAAGTATAATTTGCTTTAAATTTAGTTCAAGTTCATCGAACATGATCTGACTTTGGCTACCCAAAATTCAATCAGACTTATTCTAGGCCAAACTTCATTAAGTTCTACCACAAACAACAGATAAATTACCTTATAATAGTGACTTTGTTAAATGCTCAAACCTTAAAATAGCATTCTTTTTTTGTTTTCAAACTACCTTCCTACAATTACTTAAACTTAGAAAACCCAATTCTTCCCTCTTGTGAAATACCAAAAGTTGACTGGTCTTATTGACGAAACATTACCTATCCCCTTTGAAACCATTATCTCATCCAATATTGAAATCAACCCATACGACCTATGACAAATGATTTCGTAAAAATCAATTACTTTTATCTTGGATTTGTTCTTCATCAAGTGAAGAAGTTCTTACCAAACTTGAAAAGCTTTTGGTTATGTATTTTCGAATTGTCAATTATAACTCAAGATTGAATTGCATGAGTTGAAAAATGACTTAACTATGTCATACCATCTTCAATGTGCAAAGGTTCTTGCCACTATTATTGGATGCATTATTTCTCCTGTAGAATTTAATGCGAAATTATATTGTAATATTTGCTTCAACTTTTCACCCGTTATTAATGCTTTAAAATTTTGACCCGATCTTATATCTTTTCATGAATTGCATGGACAATTACTTGCACACGAGATCCTCCTTAGCGGCACAAAATATGGGCTACTTGCCATCATTGCTTGTATGCCTTCCTCCAACAATAAACACTACCCAATCTACTCATCGTTATCAATACTCTTAATAAAATTAACATCAAAACTACAATAATAATTTGGAAAATTACAAAAAACAAGGGATTATGTCAGATTTGTACAATAGATTGATATCAATATGGACATTGATATAAATATATAATCATCAATTTTCAAACCCACAAATCAACATGGCTTAGTATGATAGTCTCAAATGGTAGAACCCCATCATCCTTTCAATCAGTGATGAATCCGTTAATATGACCTAGTAAGATGGTCTATGAATGGCTATGGAACTTATTTAGGTAATTTCTTAATATCTTGGATGTCAAAGAAGCAACCTACAATAACACATTCTTCAACTGAGAGTGAGAGTGAATATAAAGCCATTGCTAATTCTACAGTAGAACTACCATAGGTCGACTCTTTTGCTCATGAAACTTATTTGTTCATGTCCAATAAAGGCTGGTCTTTGGTGTTATAATATTGACACCATCTATCTCACATCCAATCCTGTGTTTCATGCATGTACAAAATACATTAAACTGGAATATTACTTTATAAAGGAACAATTTGCTCTGGACAATCTTGAGGTTCAGATCATCTTTTCGATCAATCAAATAGGTGATATTTTCACTAAGTCGCTGTCCACGGCTCGATTCAAGTTCTTATGTGATAAGTTTCATATCAAGTTCTTATGTGACAAGTTTCATATCATGAAGTGTCAAATGACTTGTGGGAAGTGCTAGCGAATTCATTTTCTCAATAAATTATAATTATATTAACTGTTATATTATATTTATCCATTTGTTAGTTAGAAACTAATTCATATCTGTACAGCTTCTCCATAGTTATCCATTTAATACTTTATAAACTCATTCCTTTTTTTTTTTTGAAGAGAAACTCATTCCTATTTATAGTTATCTTTTGTTGTATCAAAAGCCTATAAATATACTGTGCCGAAACATTAATTGAATACAGACGAAACCTTCACAGTCTCGTATCTCACTTTCAAATTATCTACTCATTGCAATTAACATGAATTAAGTTTTAATTGGTGAAATTTATTTTAAATTAATCAAAATAATGGAAAAATCAATAATTAAATATGAATGCGACTTCATGATCAATATAATATGATTTCAAATATTCTCCGTAGCTTATGAGCATCATGAATCCAAAGTCTATGGCCACTTATTTATATATGCTCGTATGCCTACTAGTCAAGTTCGTGCAATGCAGCTTTCCTTGTCCAAAAATCCAACTCTATACGTAATTGACACCATGGAAGCTACCATTGGTAAGTTATCTCTTCTTTCTATCTCTCAAAATTCCAACTTTATACGTAATAGACACCATTGGTAAGTTATATCTTCTTTCTATCTCTCAAAAATACTACTTCTCTTTCCAATGAAATGGTTGGTTTTCTTTTTACATTTCTTCAATGAACTTGTTTTACATTGTGTTAGTTCTTCCATTGCTTGAAAATTTACATGCATTCCGTGTCATATTTGGGAAGTCGAACACGATGATGCCAAGATCGCAGTCAAGTTCCTGAAAGTTCAAATGATTAAGAAAAATAGAGAATTAGATAAGTTTAAGCTCATAATCTGTTTGCAGAAGTATCCAATTAATTAGTAGCCTTGATGATAACTGGGCTATGTCACTTTCCTAATAAATTGACAGATTTGGAGCCTTGAAGCACCTGTAAAATTCCACTTAACCATAAGTTTATTTTCTTACACGCATTTTAATTTTTGGAAGCATTACTTAATTTTCAACCGTAGAAGAAGCCACGCTTGCCAGTTCAACATCAAGATAAGGAAGTGACAAGACAGATAGAAACCAGGGAATTAATAAAGATCCAAATTTAACAGCAATTCAAATCCTCACAAATACTCATAGCTACATTTACTGATGACATAGGAGTCGTGATCTAGTATGTAATTATAATTATAGTGACAGTATTATTGTTAGACTCGTAATTATTTATTATTATATTTTTTCACTGAAAGTTTGGTAAAATTTTCACCACCATTAAATATGAAAACTTGGCTTAAAACTTTTTTACATGCTTATGATTTTCATGGGAGAAAGACAGATAAACATATCATATCTATGTAAATCCACCTTCATAAAAGAGATATCTAATTAATTAAAAAGAGAGGTTAAGAATATCTACTGTAAACAAAAAGTTACAAGGGATGGCCTCTAATTAAAAATATCTGAAAAATATAAATGGAAGAAAAATTATTGTAGAAAATAGAAGGGCAAGAAAGATGTTAAAGTAGCTATAGAACTCCAAAATGCGCTCTGTACAACTACCCTGATATGTGCACAGTAGAACCACTTCAAGGCCGGCCAATGAACAAGAAGCACACAGGTATGGTCAATTTGAAAAAGTTGTGTGCAATTATGTAATATGGATTATCCAAATTTCTTTTAGCCAGTGTTATAAAGAATGTAGAGACAGATAAAAAGTTGGTTCTCCCGACTACTACTGCAGGTGGAGGTGGCATGCATATATACGAGGCTCAATCTTTCACTTGCATCACTACTTTGTATTGAAGAGCAACGTATAAAAAATTTACATCTTATATGGAAATGATTTATTAAATCTGATTTAAACTATGGATTATATGTCATAATAATAATAATAATAATAATCTGTAATGGAATATTTAAAATATTTTTTAAATCTTAATAATCCTTATCACTTGAATCTCCTAGAAAAAAATTCTACATCTTAATTCTACAAATACATTATCAATGTCAACGATCACACACGTTTAGTTGCTTTTTTCTTATACTAATAGGTCTAGATGGTTGATGCTTCCAGGCTGCTTTTTTCCGGAAATGAAAATGACCCATTTCGAGCTTAGCTTGTTAATGGTTCCAGTTTCTGCAAGTTTGAGCTGACGATTCTTTTTCGTTGAGTCTTTACACGTGCTGTAGACATGGGTCAAGCGTTGGAAGCAGGTGTCCCGCCATTAAAAGTACCTCTAACCAAAAGTAAAAGTTAGTCCTTTTAAGATTCTTTACAAATGTATAAACATTCTGGTCCAGTGTTGAAAACTCAAAGAGAGATAAAAGTTAGACATTGTGCTCGTCCTTTACGTTTTGTCCTATTAGCCTCCATGAATTGCATGCACGTTCTTTATACCCATTCTTTTGCAATTATACAAAACCCCTGTCCAAAGAAATGACTAGTTATGGAAAATTGAGCAGTACAGGATTGTCGCTTTTTACTTCTTTTGTGTTCAGTCCCCCACCAAAATGGTGGTGAGATCTTTTATCATGTTGGTGTCTTTCACATGAGGCCAGCTGATTAGTTTCAATCTCCCAAGTTTCAGCACTTAACTATAGAAAGCAAAGATGGGAATCCTGCTCCCAACCAATTCCAGCTTTTAACAAAGGAAGTTGTATGGTCGTTGCAGTTTTGAGCACAGAATAAATATGGCTCCATGTTCTTCCTCAAATATATATATATGTGGCTCCATGTTATAAAATGTCTATGAGCATATCGTGAGCTCTTTTGGCCATGACTTATGATTACAATTAGAGCATATTATACATTCTAATGTCGGCCTCATGCTCGCCATTTGTTGTGCACAACCAAATCAAAAGATTTAATAGCGTTCTTCCTTTTTCTTTTCTGAGCTGCTTTTTCTTACTTCAATGATGATTCTAGCGAGCTATTAGATTCCCTTTCCCCCAAAACTTTGGCCTTAATTTGTACTCGTGATAATTCACCTGACAACCGAACCAAGAAAAAATAAATTTAACACCCTTGAAGCTTTTGGATTGTACACAACTCTCAATGTGATTCAGCAGCAGCCTCTTGAGGACTTGTAAGTGCCTTCCTTTTTCAAGGCCTTTCGGCGAGAACATCCACTTTGACAAGTTTAATTTGGAGTGCAGCCATGTAGTTCAAAACATAATCAAGAAGGGTAATGATCGTGTCTTTTAAGGGGTGGTAGGGGATGTCCAATAATGCTCCAAATGCTTAAAATCTTAATTTTGAATTTAATCTCTTCAATTCAATTTATCACTTAATTTTAAATTATGGTTATATTAAATATATAATTTATATATTATTACATGAATATAAATTTTTATTTAATGTGTATCAATTATTATATTCGTCAAAGAAAAAATGAAACAATAATCACAAGTTGGCATAATGTCACTGTCTCTTTCAAGTAATCAAGCTCCCAGCACACCCAAATTGTCAAATAAGTCCAGCAATCTGTATGGGAACGTTCCTGCAGGCAATCCACTCTATCTCACTTATCCAAACATGTGGTGAAATTGGTTTACATTTAAAAGACTTTCTTACTTTCCCTTCACGATTTACTGGAAAAGCTAAACCTGCTTTCTGTCTTACCTTGGAGTTCGCTACAGTGAATGATTAGGTTGCTTTAGTCAATTTAAGTCAATTTACACTAAATTTCCCCCACACAAACTATTAAAATCCATAGAAAAGGTAAATCAGACGTCACTTAAAAGCGATAGCCCCTATATCAACTTTAATTAAGAGTGTTTACTTTATCCTTTTTAATCAAAGAAACAATCAAACATCACTTTTTTATATAATAAAAAAAATGCTTTGTATATTACTCTTAAGTTATGTATTGAATTGATTGTTGAATATTGATAAGGAATCAATATCACATTGTTGTCTCTTATTAAAGACATAAAGATGCGTTACAAAAATTCTATCCAATGTGGTACAAATCATTTTGGACTAATCTTAGGATTACACTTCATCAATGTCCTAAAAATAGGATTGAAAATTAAATTGGTAAAATTAGAGGTCTAAAATTTAAACATTTAGTCAGTAATAAACCATCATTAAATTTGTATACAGTAAAATTAGAATAAATTTTAAAGTAAAATCGAAGAAAGAAACTTTTTTTTACATCTAAGAATTTAAATTTTAATGTTAAAAAATAACTAAAAATCAAATAGTTTATTCTAGTTTATAAAAATCGATTAATTTATGAAAATTATTTTATTAATTAATGAATAATAATAGTTATTAAATCAAACTAAACCAAAAAATTGATGATTAAATTTTTATAATTGAAATTACTCAACCAATTTCAAAATCTTAATCATTGTAATTTATCACATGCTAGGGTTTTCTCTTCTTATCATATGTTGTAGTGAGACCACTAATATGTGATTATCTGATTAGCCTAGCCATGAGCCATGTCCCTCAAGCTTAGTCTAGCCTAGCCTAGTCTTAGCCGAGCCATGAACGTGGATCCTCGTCAGCACTTTCCACAACTATTGGCTCCTCACACGCTCATCAAATTGGGAGAGGCCACGTGTCTTGCGTGGAACCCATTGCCATTGTTTGCTTCATGACGAAGCTAATTAAACCAATCTTTCGCGGGGTCCACCAGCTTATGTCACCTCGTGCCCCTCTTAAAAGCTGAGTTAACACTTAAGCCCACCACTGAAAAAGCCAATCCCTGTACAAATACGGTCTAATCAAAAAAGAAATACGAGTTTAGACAAAAATACCCTCAGTGGGTCCCACCAATATCTCTAGAATTTGCCCATAAATACGGAACTCCAACGATACGTTTCTTCCCTTTCCTCCGCCTCCTTCCCTTAGTTTCTAATTAAGCATTTCTATGGTCATGCTGTCCAATACTCCGGCCATCTTCTCCCCCGTTCCGGTGCTGGAAAACCCTTTTTCCTCATTTGAAAATGGGTTCACACCGTGGGACTCCTGTGAACTCTTTTCAAGTGTTCCTCATTCACCAACTAAACCAGTTGGTTCCAACTTGGGTTCGGATGAACTGAACCGGTCCGATCAATACCCTGCCAACTCGAACTCTTGCTCTGATGATCCAAGCCGGGCGGTTTCCGATATAGACGAGCGGAAGCGGAGGCGTATGATCTCGAACCGGGAATCGGCTAGGCGTTCACGGATGAGAAAACAGAGGCACTTAGAAAACCTAAGGAACCAGGTGCACCGGCTAAGGATGGAGAACCGAGAACTTACGAACAAGTTGCGTTACGTTCTGCTCCACTGCCACAGTGTACAGACAGAAAACGATCAGCTCCAGTCTGAACACAGTGTGCTACGACGAAAGCTGTTGAACATACGCCAAGTTTTGATGTTCCGGCAACTGCAGCAACAATTCACGTCTGCATGGCCATGCAATAATATTACGACCGAACCAACTCCATCTTTAATCGCTTCATAAACTTTGATCTACATAAATAAAAGATCAATCTCATTAAAGTTTAAAAAAACAGGAACTAAGAGCAACATGTCTCTTCTGTCTCTAGAGTCTGTGTAAATTAACGTCAAAAAAAGCAAGGAGTGTCATAGATTTATGATGGGGTTCTGAAGATTTTGGAAAAGGGTGCTTTAGAAACTCGGAAGGTTCTTGTGAAACCGGCAGCATATGTTATTGTAAAAAGCTTAGTCGTTTAACTAGAGTTAAAGCAACCTGTGTTGTTCTGATCTTGTCTTCGTGTCCAAATCCATGTCTTACACTTAGATGTTTGAAAATAGTAGATACGAATACTACTCAAATGTGGTCCCTGTATAGTGGTACCCGCTATTGAATCACTAAACCCTACTACAAAAAATTTTGCCGCCCAACTAACTTCCAATTTGTCTCTTTTAATTTTATGGTGCATTCGGATTTTACACACTCGATGCGCATGTTTATACATTTTAAGCATTCCAAGTTCTTTTCTTTTGCTTTTTTGTTGGACCAAAACAAAACCCTCAGTTGAAGTTTGAACGATTGGCGGAACGACGAAATTCTATATTTAACATATTTGTTAAATTGAAAGATGTGTTAAACTAGAGTCAATTGAGTTGAACCAATTTTAGTGTAATAAAAATAATAAACAATAAAAATAAACTAAATCAATGAAAGGATGATATATATTTTTTATTTAGTTGAAAAATTATCTAATTCAATCAACATATATATACATATACATATATATATTTATTTGTTTATTTCTGGCTGGTTTTTGAATCTTGTCCTTTCTGAAATTGGCCAAATGGAAGGTTAAGATCAATCCTCGTTTGATTGATCGGTTCGATACAAATATACATATATATATATATGATGTTAACAAAATATGATAGGGAAATATTGTCATTACATTACCATTTTTTTCCACATGACTTTCAACCCATTTCAGGTGTTGGGATATTGATCTTTCCATCCATTCATTAACCTTTTGTTCTGTGTCTATTCCCCAATGATTTCCCTCTTTCTGGACCTTAGAATATGCCAATGGATATAGCACTAAGAACCACTTTAATATCAATGGATAACCATCTTTTGAAATTACATTTGTGTTATGGACATTGATTACTGCTATGGGGTGTTGCGATTTCACCTTCCTCGTACGAATAAGATAAAGTCAAATGTGCATAAAACGTGAAATTGTTGTGATATATCGATTCACTATTATTGTTATTGAGAAATTGTAAAGGTAGGATCAAAGCACTGCATCAACACAATAACACAATTTTAGTCTTCATCCTACAAAAGTCAGGACAAGGTAAAGTCTAACAAATCCTATTAAATAGGATTAAAAAGTAGCAACCCACAAAATGTGAAATCAAATTGCTTAATCAACTTTAATATAAAGATAAATTAAACTATAAATTTGATATTTTATCTAATGTTGTGATACTGATAAAATTTGAAATATTATTAAATGCAAAATTTAATTTATTGTAAATATAATTCTATCATCAATGTTTTACAATTAATTTTGTTGGCATAAATTGTCATATAGAATAGACTCACTTACGTCAAATAATTCATAAAATTCTAAAAAGTATCATATATATATTATGTAAATTAAAATTTTAGAGTTTTGTAGTCACTAATGAGTGACTATTTTATTTTTATTTTTTATAATTAAAAAGATAGTAATTTATATTGACAAGGGTTAGCGGAATCAATGCTTATGTTATATTGGTAATACAATTTATAATTTATTTAATTAATTGCCAAATGCCAACTTTCCATACAAAGAACATATAGCCTACTGAATTCTAAAATTAAAATGTTGGACAAGAATCTATCACAAGTAGCATAATAATATCTTTGGTTTATATATATTCCTAAGGTATGCTCCACACTTTTTCTTTACCAAACTTTATAAATTTTAATTTTGATGATGAAGAGCGCTATTGCTTTAGTATTATATAGTTGTTCATTAACTAGTGCTCTAGATTTGGTGTTTAGCAAGAAGTTGTTATCAAGGGCGTAATCCAATCACCACATAACCAAAAAAAAAAGTTGCCTTCGTCACTCCCAATTTTGATCTTCGAGCATGTAAACAAGCATAGAAAAATTTTTGGTTCTCAATTGCTTTTGTCTTTTGTCATGACGGTAGTGTTCAATTTGTAGTTTGCAACTGAGAGAACATAAAGCAAAAATTAAGGTGCCTATGGATATTCCTCTCCTTTAAATTAGTTTAATCAAATGTAACCATCAATATCTCTTATACCTCCAATTAAAACCCTTAAATGTCAACATCCCATTTGCTACTTGTAAACTTGCAAAGCTATTATCAAAAAGCTTAGTCTCTCTTGCTTAGCTTTTTAATTATGACAGTAATTAATGATGTTAATAGTGACCGTTTTAGGTTGTGAATGTGTCCTCACCTCGTCCCTTCTTTTCTTAACTAGTAAGTTAATTAACCCAAAACCCGGTTATGGGAACAAACTATATATAAACCCAATAGCAAAGATAGAAAGGTCCAAGTAAATATAAAACTAAAAGTGATACCCTCTCATATCGATAGCAATGTAATAAGTTGAGATCGTAATTAGTACAGTGATTAAACTCCAATTCGGCCTTATATCCCTTGGTACTAGTGTTAAATTCACTTCTTTATTCGAAAGAGGAGTGTTTCTAATTTAAAAAGATATAAAATTATGTATGTGAATATTTTTGGACAATATTCACGTAAACAAATTGAGAGAATCTTGTAAGTAATATAGAGAGGGAATATGTCAAGATTGCTAACTTTTGTAGAGTTGATCCATATTTATAATAGAGTTAGAATTTTCAATAATTTAATTAAAAACATAATTTTAATTCTAATTTAACTTAATTAAAAATACAATAACAATACATAATATCTAATATCAATGCATATCTTTTAAATATTTAATATTAGATTTTAAAGTGTACTATCAAACCTTCTAAGATCCCACTTCACTGTGGGATTTCAGACTGAATATGATGATGATGATGATTAGACTTTAAAATGTCTTAAATTTTACAATTAAATTTAACTTGATTAAACTATTTTTCTTTCTCCAATCGTCGACCTAAAAACTTTTGAATGTGTTGAAAATAAATATAAATTATACTTAAGTTTTTATCTTATTACTTTCATATGCATCTAACATCATACTATAACCAATCAACTATTAGAAATATGAAGGTGATTTTGACCTACTTTTAGTACATAATTTTTTATAATTTAATTCTTTCATTATATAATATTACAATCAAATATGACATATGGAATTAAGTTTATCCTGTTTAAATCTAATCATTAGTAGTTGATTCATTTAAAAATATTTTATCAGAACTATTTTTTACTTTCTTTCCACTTAAAATAAAATGTTTCAAATCAATACTAATTAAGAATAGTAGAATATTCTCATTAATCACTTAAGAGTAACAGATCATATATTGATCACTTAATTATCTCTACATATTTCATATTATATCCAAATACCACTCGAGTTACTTTGGATAAAACAAGTTGTAAATGGTATGAAAATATAACAATATTTGTATAATGTATTTTAGAAGTTTTAAGTCAAATGATTATTTATACAATTATTATAATGAGCATTCTTATAAACATGCAATTTGTGTTAATTCTTTAGATTTTTATATACTGTAATTTATGATATTGAATGTTTTCTTCATTAAAAAATATAATGTATGTTAATTCTTTCCTTATCTTAATATTGTAGTGATTGGAAACAATTTAGAAATAATATGTAATTCTAATATGAATCTCATCATAACCTTATTTACAAAATATATTTATTTTATATTTTAATTAAACAAACATGTATACATTTATAAAATACAAAATTTCTTTAATAAATTGCATAAATGTACAATCATCCGCATAAACCAATAAGTGGTCCAGCACAAGAATTCGCTTTCAAAGTTTCATAAATTTGTAGTTCTAAACCTCACCTAACCTTTGCGTTTCATCTACGAGTATACTTCATACCTCTTGTCTATGAGTATACTTCGCACCTCTGTGTGTCTGCACTACCCCAAGTCCGTCCCTCACCTTCCTAGGAAGACTATTAACAATGCAAAAGTCTTTGATTGTTGAAATGGTCCTGCTGTGAATAAGATCGATTGAAATAAAGTTGGAACAACAAAACATACAAATGATCACGTCTCTTGTCTGTTTGTTGAGCAGAAGTAGGGAACAAACAGTCAACAATAAGTACATTATATTCATTTAATGCAAGTGTGTACGTTGCACCTTCTGATCAGCCTGAGTTTAGTGACTATAAATATCATCCTTGATCAGTTGAACTAATTTTAATTTAAGTGGTCTGAATTTAATTGAAGCACTAAAACATTGGAGACAATAATTTAAAATTTTACTAAAGTTTTTCATCCTTAAAGCTTAATTAAAGTCAAGATTTTGATTATTAAACCCAAAAAAAAGAAAAGATTATGGCTTCTAGTCCCCTAATTTCAAGTCATTATAGACTAGAGGCCATAGAAGTGAAAAAAGGTAAAAGTCAACATTGATTGTTAGTGAAAACTTTCCATGCACTACTGAGATTAAACAATACTATAGTACAAT
>JANSVA010000216.1:34472860-34488217 GCA_025504915.1 Erythroxylum reticulatum
ACATAGAAAAGTTTTTCTTTTTTTTACAAGTTTTTAAATATTTTTCTTCAAATATTTATGTCTTGTATTTAGTCTAAACATTTAATATTTAGTACTTCTCTTTTTGTTATTTAGCTTAAATATTTTCTTATTTAATCTAAATATTTTCTTATAATGACTTATTTAATTAATTAATTTATTTGTGTCTTTCTTTGTTTGTGAATTTATTTGCTTACTTTATTTTTTTATTCTCTACCTTGTTCTATATTTATTGTATTGGTTATTTTTATATTTTTATTTATATGTATTTTATTGTCTTTATGTTTATTTTATTTTTGTTGTATTATTATTACTTTATTATTTCAATATGTATATTTTTATATGTATCTATCAGAAAAAGTCTCTTTACTAGTTAAAAATAACATTGAGTACTTATGTACCTTCTTAGATCACGCGTACTAACGAAATTTTTACTAAATTATTGTTTTTGTTTTTGTTTTTTAAGATTTTGTGACTGTTATTTCTGAAAATTTGAAAACTTCATATTAAAGTGTAAAACTTATTTTATCTTAAATATGACTATCAATTATTTGATCTGAATTTCTTGTTTAATTTAAGCTAACAAGTTTGTTAAATGTCAAATTAATAATTTAGTTTGAGTTCGATATAATATCTAAAAAGTTTACAAGTTAAAAAAATCTCAAAATTTCACATATTTTGATTGGAATCAAATTTTTTTATAAAAATTTCAAATAGAATATGAGCTATGCATAATTTACCCAAAAAATTAGAAGCTAACTAGTGGTTTATTTCCATTAATCAAATTTTAACAATGAGTTAAGATGGGCAATATGACAATTATTTTGTTAATCGAGGACTATACTAAGAAATAAAACTGATGCACCTAAAATACAGAAAAGGTAACAATATTTCAATGCAACTGCAAGTCAACAGGAATTTGGGCTGTTCAACAAATGTTTTGTTCATTGAGGCCTAGACGAAGAAATGGAAATGTTGCACCTAAGTTCCAGAACAGGTAACAAACGTTTTAAGGCAAACTGCAAGTTAACACGAAGCTCATCTTGGGAAATAGCTCCACCTTCAAAATTAATATTGCACAAACTGCTGAAAGCGACTTCTTAAAAGTAAATCTTTAAGATGTTCAAGTGTTAGTTTTTTTAATTATTTAAATTTATATCTTATAGAGACAACAAATTATTCTTAAGCAATAAATTATTTCTTAAGTAAAGTTGGACTTAATTAAAAAAATATTACTTTATATTTTAAAATTTTAAAAAAATTAATAAGACCGACCAATAAACCGGTTTATTATCATCCCTATTATTATCAGTTTAAAAAGCTTACATTCAACTTAATTAATTTTCTTACATTCAACTTAATTAATTTTCAACCTTATTTTCAAAAATTGTACATACTAATTGAAATGGATGAGCTCAATTTATGACAATAATTTCTGATAATATAAATCATATTTAAAAATTTATGATCGATTTATCTTATAAGAAATATTTATTGTACTTGCATACTTTGAAAAGTTTGAAAGGGTGGCCTGCGTTGGCTTCACTTTCACCTAGATGGTCCAAATCGTACCACCCTAGGGCTTTTCTCGGCTGAAACAACAACGGCCAGAACATGAGTGCCGACAAACCAACACAGTGTTGGGGCTCTATTCGTTCACCGGAAAGGATATATTATTATTACATTGCTTAGATAGCTAACCGAAAGTGAAATGTCCACAAAATGGAACCCATTGGGTTTTGTGGTACAAAATGTTTTGTTGGAAGCCTTAAAATTAAAATGTTCTGAGGTCCTTTTCTTTCATGCTCTTCCAACCTCAAGAAGCTTACTCTAAACCCCTTTGGTCCCGCGGACACCATCCAATCCCTCTCGTTGTTTGACAGCTTCTTGGTCTCATTCCTGTCACCTCCAGCTAATCTATAGTTGGTGTTAGATGAACATGTATAATTTTGAGGTATCTGGTGTAAAATGGAGCGTGTTGACTTATATATATTTATATATAGTCGTGTGCCTCATCTTTGGTCCATGTATCCCTAAATGAGTAATGTATTTAAAACCGTACTTCCAACATAAACAATCAGTTAAATATGACTTTTTTTATGATGACGTTGAAGATCAGACAAAACTTACAATTGGGCCATTATCTTTGCGACCCAAAGCTTAAAAATTGGGTTCTGATATTATACTCGATAATGACACCGTAGGTTTCCACCGATCCCAATATGCAATGACAAAGGATGACGGGACTTAAATCTCTGGCCAGAAAGAAGTGCAAGTGTTCATATATCGATCAATGAAGTTTGTTGGCACCATGTTGTAGGTCTGAAGGTGATCACTTAACATGCTTAGATTTGACAACATGGATCCAGCCTAAGTCGATTTAATTTAAAGTAAATAGCTTCAATTCAAATGGATCAATTTTAAATTAGGAGGAATAATTTAAAAGCTTTTGTCAACACGAGATCATTTTTATATTAAAAATAATGTTTAAATAATTATATCAAAAATAACATTATTTTGAGTTGTTCGAATTAATTAAAATTTTATCGAACTTAAAATTAGAGTCAAATTAATTATTTTTGATCAAATTAACTATTTTTTAAAACTCAGATTTAACTTACTCAAACTGGATTCTTAACATAATGAGTATTAGGATTCAAATAACCCCGCCCACGTTTATTTTGATTTTAACTAAAACCATATGTTCCGTTTTAACTAGGAATGTAATGATATGACTGACTCCTTTAGGAAATTCATTGAGGGAATGTAAACATATAAAATTGATTTATCTTCATATGTACACATAAGAAATTTACCTAGCTAGTTATAAAAGTGTACTTTCTTTATCGTTCTATTAATTTGCTTTTAAACCATCTTACCTTTTGTAGAGAAAATTTGAGATAAAATGATTTTTTTTATCAATTTTAATTCGATTAAATTCAAATTTAGAATAAATAATTATTTTTTTTAATTCAACTAGTCATAAAAAATTAAATTGATACAATTCAAAATCAATGAATTAAATTATACTTGATAAGACGTAAACTCCTATTTAAATATTTAAATTCAATTGAATTTAGAGTTAGAATTAAAGACTTTAGATGACTCAACCTTGAAAGTTATAATTGTTATTATTTAAATATGCATAACTATGTTAACAAAAAGCATAATCCAATTTTAAATTCAATTTATTCCGTTTCATCCATGAAAAATGATCACCCTTTATACCAATAATAATAGTTACAATCAAGAAACTTTATTCTTTTGATTTCCAACAGTTAATTTAACTTATATATTTTACATAAGAGCTGGAATCTTCAAATGCTTGTCACCATTCAATGATTTCCAATGAAGGCCTCCACATGACAAAGTTGCTGTCGTTCCAAAATTTCACGTCCATTTTCACTTAATTTTGTGGTCTGAATTTCTCCATCACCTGGTTATCAACTTGTAAAACAAAAGGGAATCATAGGAAGGAAGAGATATTAGAGTTAGAACCTGAACAAGGTGGAGGCAGGCAGGACGTTTCATAAGATAAAAGGGCCAAGCTTTGATTATTTCATGGGTCATCCTGATTCCAGACAACAATAATCCACCTTCTAGAGATGCAAGCGAAAGACATGGACAAGCACACGTTCGCTTTGATTTGGTGGACAAAACCAACGATCTTACCTTTTTTTCTTGTTTTTTGCTCTTCGATGGTGATCTTTGATTAGGCCTTGCATTCACATG
This sequence comes from Erythroxylum reticulatum, assembly GCA_025504915.1. NCBI lineage: Eukaryota > Viridiplantae > Streptophyta > Magnoliopsida > Malpighiales > Erythroxylaceae > Erythroxylum > Erythroxylum reticulatum. The sequence continues at coordinate 34,476,611 of JANSVA010000216.1, forward strand.
TTGACTTCCCAACTTATATATAAAAATCAAACTCTTTGGATTACAAGAAGAATCTAATCGCAAGGACGAAATTTAAAGGGGTTGACAGAAGGTACCAGTAGAAGTGGAGCCTCTATTTTAATTTGACTCAACATTATCGACTCCGGACATAATAAAAATCAATAGATCGATATGGGTAATAGTGTATGTATGTATGTATACCGGAAAAATCGCTCCGTCAATTAAGGATGACCATGCGCTAATATTAAATTTGGACTCATTTTTGTATTTTTAAAATATATTTTTGCATTTCAAAACTATTAGAAATAAATATTACGAATAAATTTGCATATTTTTTAGTCTATTATAAGTTATAACATAAATTATTATATGATTAATCATATCAATATTTTAACGTGATTTTAACTTAAACAAAAGTTAAATTTATAAGACAAAAGAATTAAGATTTAATCGGTATTAAATAGTCATAAAATCGATTAAAGATTGAATAAAATTAAAGAATTTAAAGTATAATTAAAAAATTCAATTAAAAAAGAATATTTTTAAATTAAAATTAATTAATTAATTTTAATTTATAAAAATATTAATTAATAAAATATTTTTTTAATAATAAAGAGTTATCGATATCAAGTGCATCTAAAGTATAAATTAAACTATAAATCATTATCTTCTTCGCATACATGTTCTTTGTTTCGTTCTAGTAATCAGGAAGAGGGAAGTACACTTGTAGCGAGTGGTCAAGTTGGGCCTGCCCTGACTCGACCTTATTAATAGGTAGCTGAATTATTCAAATTTTTTTAAAAATGAGATTATATTGATTTTATTTTTAAAATTTTAAAATTATAAATTAAAGCAGTATTATTTAAAAATCAATATTATTTATACAAAGGAGGTTTAAGCTGTCAAAATTAATTCTAATTTAAAATTTGATTAATTTAAATATGACTTGTTAAATTTTAATTTAATTTAGTTTGTCAAATTTATTAATTATAATTTTACTTTGATGATAAAGGGTGCACATATACAATCCTTTTTATTATTTAGAAAATGTACTTCATTTAAAATTTTTTTAAAAATATATATTTTGCTATTTTTCCATTAAATCTTGAATAACATTATTTCAAAGGATAGAAACTAATAAAAAAGGTTGTGATGAAACATAGGATATACAATAATCTTTTAGTGAAAAATTAATTAAAAAGGTTATGAATAAGCTCGAAATTCAGTCGAGTCTAAATCAAGTCTAATTATTTGTTAATATTTAAATTTTCAAAATAATGTTATTTTAATTAAAACGATGTTATTTTAATTTGATATACTTAAGACTTCACTTCAAGTCGGGTTGGGTAACTTAAAATGTTTAATTTATATTAGACTGTTATAAAATTGGTTAAAGATGAAATAAAATTAAAGAATTTAAAATATGATTGAAAGATATTGACTTTACTGATCGAAAAATTTGAAGTTTAATTAAATAAAGTGTTAAATGAAAATTAAATGATTTATTTTAGTTTATAAGAACTTATTAATTTACAACATTGATCTATTAATTAATAAATTAACTAATTTTTAACAACAAAAATTATTAAAGTAAATCAAACCGAAAAGTTAAAAATTGAACTAAAAAATTATAGGAATCAAAGATTTTCATGGTTTAATAGGTTAAATTTTGTAATGATTGGTTTTATTTATGACTTTTATGTAAGAAAATCAATAAAAGGGATTAAAATAAGAAATATATATATTTTTGAAAAGTTAAAATAAGAAATATTGCTAATGTTGGAGGATTTAGAAACAAAAAAAGCAAAGGCATTGAAAGAGGAAAGCCACGCTTAATAGAAGGATTAAAAATATTGTTACAACAGAAATCAACAATGTAGCTATGTCACATAACTAGACTTTTCTCCATGCAAAAACTTCTGCAACTCGCGTTTTCTCCTTGCAAAAAGCTAGCCTCCTGCTATGCATCCGTCCAACCAGCAAAAGCTGGAACATTGGCAATTGGGTTGATGGGATCCAAGAATTTACATTACTAGTTGGGCTTGAAAACAACTTGGATGTTGCTGCCGAAGGCAAAGCAAGGTGCATTGGCAAGCTTCCTGCTGCGCTATCAGGACTGCCTAATTCCCTGGAACTGCTTAAACCAGTTACCAGTGATGAAGCACTGGACAAATGAGCTCTTATCTTGGCTGAATCTTCTCCTACTTGTTGATGAACTGAGCCATGTTATCGATTCCGATTATGCTCTCCGTGGTCAGTGAGAGACCCTGAGTTTTTTAGTTGTCAACAAGATAAGAATCTTTGTGATCCATTGGCTGGGATGAGTTGTCGAGGATCATTTTCCAATCCAACGCACTTTCATTGTTCTTCTGTGAGGGAATGGTTTCTCCATTGTTGCTATGGACAGGAGGCTCATGATTCTCGACATCATTACTAGAACCTATGACAATGTTTCTCCTGGCTAATTCTCTAGCAAAAAGTGTGCTGCTTGCCATGATTCGTTCAACATCATACCTGGTTATGTCAAAGTTGGTTACAGCATTAACTCCGCGGAATTTTATAGCTGCTACATCATATGCTTCTGCAGCTTCCTTTTGGGTTCCTGAAGTTTTAGTTGAAGAATCCAGATCAAATTAAATAGGACACGCATACCCGAAATCATGATCACACAACTTTTATCAAACTGAGAAACAGTTCTTGTCTTCTTGATGATAAGAGGACTCACTGAATGTTCCTATATAAAGGTCCTTATTCCCGGCAACTCTGCCAATCCTAGCTTGCCACCTTCCGTGTCGATGATGCCTGCTAGAAATTTAAGTATAGAGGCAAAGGATTTGTCTGTTTATTGAAAATGCAAGTGAGAAAAATTGACCTAAGTGACAGAAATAGAATGGTAGGACCTTGTCACTCCTCTGTAGATTGAAGCGCCTCGAGAGAATCCGCTGCTTTTTCTGCATAGAAGCAATTTAAAAGAGAAGAAAATTTGCTGATTATACAAAAAGCAAATAAACACAAAAGGTTTTCACCTTCTTAGATGAGCAACATATTCCTGTCGAGACATGTTTTTCATATCTTCAAGTTCTTTCTGATAATTTTCCAGCTGATAAGTGACAAAAGAAGCATTCCAGTGACGAATATTTGTAAGAGAATCTAACTATTATAGAATTCTGATCAGCCAATTTCATTACCGGGAAGTTGATTTGAGTAGAAGGCCCCCAGTACTTGAGAACAGCTAGATCATAAGCTCTTGCAGCTTTTTCTTCCTTATCATAACCGCCTGAAAATTTAAGTTCACTTGATTAATATGTAGCGAGAAGATAACTGACAAAAGTTTTCACTGGACAAGGGAAAGACTTACCCAGTAGACTGGAATGATGATTTTTAGTAATTGTAACAGCAACCAAGCAACAATAGAGAAGGAAAAGAAATCAGTACGCAAATACTTCGAGTTGAATTAAAAACCAGAAGACAGAAAAGAAAATCAGTAATATTAGAGAAGGTTTTGTTGTTTTCTAACCTTGCCTTCCTTTCCTGGTTTGACCTTCTTTCTTGCAACTATTGTCCCACAAGTGGGCTTCATATCTCCCAGTCCATCTATGCCTAGTTAAGAAAAGGCATTGAGATATGAAAACAAAGACAGAACAAAGCAGAATGTTCGTGTAATTAGGGAATATGGAGCAATAACCTTGTCACACCTCTGTATTGAGAAGTTCTCTGTCCAAATGTCTTCATAAATTTCCTATGGACAATCTGCTTCCGATCCAACTTCACAGGACTCCTTTTCTTAGTTTCTATGTAGGCACAGTCAGTCAGAGAAGGTGAGACTCGTTGCGAACCAGGACTCATAGATAAGCTTAGTGACTGCAAGTCTCCATAAGTCATTGCACTAATGGACCTAGATTTATTTCCATTATCGCTCAAGCACCCAGTGATCTTCTGGTCCATTGCATGGTTAGCTTGGCAGTTCCTTGAGATGCAGTTCTTCATACCATTATCATCCCCCAGAGTTGGGAGCCGAAGATGGCAATCAGAAACCTGAGTTTTTTTAACGTCCTGTCCAAGTAGCATCTCGTTGCCCCTATAGTAAGAGTATTGTTGGGCTTCAATCTGATGCATGGAGTTGTGATGAAGATGCTGTAGAAATTTGTGGCTATTAGATCCGTGAGCTGGGTTTTGATTATAATAAACACTATCTAAGCTAAGGCTCATAGCTCCTCTATCACACGGATGGGTCCCCGTTGTTGCACCACCGAAGAAATCCTCAAGCTTTGCTGTTGAACTTGTCTCCATCGTTGCTTCATATAAAAATTTAATACAAACCAGTCCAGGCTAAGATAGAGAATAGAATTTACCTAAAAAAACATGGGCCAAAAGAAAATAATATACAGAGCTATCTGTAATCTTAGCAGCTAACCTTGAGGTTGTGAACTGGTAAGTTCTTCCATAATGCAGAGAGAGCCACCTGAATTTACTGGCATCAGAGGCAGAGGAGAGGACAAGCATCCACTTTCACCATCAACACCATAGAACAAGCCATAAGAGAGATGTGGTGACGAATGGAAAAAGCTTGATGGGATAGCAGTAGGAACAGCAGCAGAAGCAGACTCTGGTTGATGATGGTAATTTGGGTTTGAAGAAACCTCCATTTTCATGTCAGAAGACAGAGACCAGCGTAGCCAGTTAGTATTGCTCATTTACTCTTACCCTTATCATCTTTGCTGCTCATGGGCTTCATTTCTTTTACGTGCCCTCATGTAGTACTGTTACTTTCAATGTTGCCACGTTGGAAGAGATTCTTAGTAAGTTTCTATTGACGTGTTCTCAAACAAGGATTGATTGAGTCCACAAAATTAGAGTGATCTTGCCAGGTGTTTTATGCCAATAAATGATGTTCAAAGTAAAAGCGTGGAAAAGAGAGATTAATAATTGACTATAAGTCTCTAAATGCATTCATGTAAGATGACAAATTTCCTCTTTCAAATATCAGTACTCATGTACTATTTCTAAAAGAAGTTATCTTTTCCAAGTTTGATTTTAAAGAAAGATTTTGACAACTGGGCATTCACCCATCTGAAAGATAAAAGCCCGCATTTTACATTCCTAATGCACAGTACTAATGGACTATTATGTCATTTGGGCTTAAATCGTCTCATCCCTGTTTCAAAAAACAATGATTAAGATCTATAAGTCTCCTCTACAGTGCAATCATATACATCAATGACATTCTCTTGTTTTTAAAGACCTATGAGGAACATCAAGTCTTACTGTAACAATTCTTAGATCTTATTAAATAGCATGGTATTATGCTTTCAGCCTCGACAGTATCGTTGGCAATAAGAAATTGAATTTCTGGGTATGCATTTTAAAGATGGATTCTACCAGCCTGATCCATAAATTTGCACAAGAACTGTTATACTTTTTTTTATGAACATCTCACTGTGAAACAGATACAATAATTCATTGGGATTGTTAATTACATTCGTGAGTTCATACCATACGTAGCAGCTTATACTTCATGTTTATCCAAGTTACTAAGACAAAATCCACCTTGGCCTCCTGATAGACAACACCCACCTTGGCCTTATGATATTTTCCCTTCCTTTTTTTCATAGTAAATATCCTCTTCAACCAAGTAACGACTCTTTCATCTTTTAAGGTTTTTAGTTCTCCAGTTTTTATGGCTAGTCCAACTTCTCTTTACCTTCATAAAGAAATCTTTCCTCCTATTACTAGTACACCCATTAGTGTTTCTGAAGTTGCCTCACTTGCTCGTATGAGTTTGTTTTATTATTTGCATCAGTTTCTTCTTGTACATAACTCTCTTGGAAGTCCCACAATGTTCAACCTTAAAGTAACTTACCTTAATGTGGCTTTTCTCCATGATCCTCTTTCTAAAAACACATTATGGTATCTTTGGGCACTCTATGCCCTTTATGCTTGTGCTGTCACTATATCTCTTCTTCAGCTCTGTCAACATCTTTGTGACATAAACAATGGAAGCTCTTTGTTATGGACATTTCTTGACTAGTTTCAACCACTAGATAAATGGAAGCAACAATGTTCTCTGATAATCTCACAACATCGTCTGTGGAAGGTTTTGTTAGACAATAATCCACTCATTGCTTCTTCATCCTCCATCGTCTATATCGAGAAACACATACTAGTATCCTTTACACAGAACATTGTGTCTAATTTTATCGTACATCATTATATTGGCCACAACATCAAAATAGTGTGCGTCATTCTCTTAGAGATTTTCTTAAAGAAGTAAATCACTTCCCCAATACACTAGTCATTTCCACCTCTATTGGACCATATCCTGGTGAATTTATTCCCGGTGAACCAGAAGCATAAGAAGTTCATATACTAGGTTTCAATAGTACTCAGTATGACACAGAAGAATTGATCTCAAATATTGCAGGACCTTCTCAGCCTTTTAACTCAGTCTTTCAGGATGCTCAGGGCCCAGATGATGATAAGTACAGTCCTAATGAAGATGAGTTAAATCAATTCCTGAACAAACTTCACACATGTGAGCTCAATCCCAATAAAGGACAAAAGACCTATCAAGTTGATATTGATAGCTCAAGTGATCTAGATTCTCCATCTAATTTATAATCATGACACGAACCAATTCGTGACAAATAATGCCTTAGATGCCTTGGATCCTGACTTTCTTAATGGGACTTGTCTTTTTAGGAGTTTTTGCTTTTAAGTCTTATGATGAAAAGAGAATTTTTGTGCTCCACAAAGCACTGTACAAGATTCCTTCTTATCATCATACTGTTTACTTTTTAGAAAGTTGTTTACCTTTTCAAAGTAGCTTTCTTAAAGGTGTAATGATTGTACTTTAAAGTAACTTTCTTTTTTAAGGTTGTAATGAGTGTGTCTCTTCAGAGATTTACTTTGTTACTCTTGCTTCCCCTATAAAAGCAAGGCTCCTCCTCAGTTGTAAACATGTTCTTTTTACGTTGAAGATTAGTTTAATGAAGTTTGGTTTGAGTATTTTCCATTCTTTCTAAGTTCTTCCTCTCCTGAAAGCTTCAAGCCTTGAGTGATGTTACTATCTGTTTTGGTACAGAGACAAGTATGTTCTATACTCGCCTTTTATGAGGATCTTGAGTATTAAGAAGTCTAAGACATTCTGTGACTACTTTTAAAACAATTATGCTGTGAGATTAGAGTTTAACAGGAAAAAAAGGGCAGGTACTATTGCGATTATTGTTTCAAATAAGGAAAAAGAGTTGTGAAGGGTGTAAGGTTCTTAAGAGGAAAGTTGAGATTTGTGTCCCCGTGGAGAGAAGGGTTTTGTTGTCTCAACCATCATACCTGGAACTTACTAACAGTCACAAAGGTTCCCGTGTTGTTCCACAATAGTCTACCAGACACCTCAGTAAGCCTACAATCTGACCTTGGTTAGTCGATGATCTTCTCAAAGGTGTTGTTTTAGCCAATTGGTTGTCGTACTTTCCCTGTGTGCCCTTTGGGGTCCCGATGTGATGGTTGTTTAAGTGAATTGGTGTGCTTCTACCTTTAAGGCGTCTTTTGGGTAGCTCAGCGGTATCAGAGTCATCTTTCGTGTCTTGACCTGCAGTAACATTGTCTCTTGATAAGAGTGAGTAGGGAGAGTGCCCAGAAATAATGGAAACACTACCTAATAATCCTGTTCATTTGTCTCAACTTTGTTTGTGTCTAGTTCACTTTTTAGTGTAAACTGTATGTTATCTAATCGTATAGAAAACCTAGTAGAAATTACCCATATTCCTGTAGAAAATCATGTTTGTGAGTCTTCTTTACCTTTGTTGAGTCCGTACAGTATTTATTCTCATGATCATTCATAGACGAGAAGTAGACGTACTATTTTGTCTACCTCTAGATTAAAAGTAAAAGAAATCATCCAGATTTTTATATTGGAACAGTGTGGCCTCAAATCTATAGCTGTAGAACAATACATAAATCTTGAAATCCTTAGGGAGCTGATCTCTGTCTAGAGGGAGCACAATCATACACATCTTCATGTTGGAGCGATACACTTTGTTCTTACACTTCACAGAAGAAAGGGAATACCTGCTACAGCTGGGATATCTCTTCTAGACATTGCCTATACAACGTACTAGAATGCTTTGATTAGTACCTTGCTGACAATGCTTAATAATGGAAATGTCATTCTGATGATAGCACATGATTTCAATATCAAGTTGGATGATCCCACTTTATCTGAACATCTGCAAGTTCAGATCCAGATCAAGATCTTAAAGCCATCATGGATACTTTACATCACCAGATGATCTATTGTCTACATAATCATGCCTTGGATCTTAACTTTCCAAATTCTACTTCAGATGCCCTTTACATGGTTGATGATCGTTCCCCGAAATAACTACTAGCACAGGATCTTGAAAAGTTGATGCCTACTGAATAGATCACCAATTACCAGAAGGTGTTCCACGTGACTCATCAACACTCTTTTCATAAAACAACTCCTTCGATTTTGAAGACATTGAAAGATGGAATGGTGAAGTCCATCTATGCAGAGCCTAACGAGGATCCATCTGGACCCTATACATCGGGATCTGTCTTTATGATCCATCTCGTATTTTCTCATACGGAAGGTAAATCTGGTCCTCATATCTATTATTTCAAATCTAATAGAGATCCAAATTTTGTCAGTCATCATTGTAGGCATTTTGTATGGGATGTTGACCCATCTATTTACGAACCCGACTGTGAAGTCTATCTCATTCTTGAGTCAGATAATGATGATGATGATGATGAACGATATGCCAAAAGGAGAAGGAAGAAGAAAAGGCAAAAACCTCATTATATGCCTTCTCAACAACATTATCCACACAAGGATGATCCAGATCCAGATGATTCCAGCAACCCTATTGGTCTACAAACAAAACGATTCAGATCCAAATCTCTTCGTGAGATGCTGAAATTTTCTACCTGTTAATCTAAGCCAGCAGTTCCTGTAATGACTCGTACTCCTATACCTTCCATGATGGTTAATCCATATGAGGAAGACTTTCCTTCTTTATACAAGAGTACTGATGAAACAACTAGGGTTATCTCTGTCCCTTGTATTCGAACCACAGGAATCACTTCACAAGGAACACTTGCCTCAAATCCTTCTGATGAAGTACTTAACTGGAAAACATCAAATGTAGTAGCACAGAATAAAGTTCTTAAAAGAATTGATTATGAGTTAGATGAAATCAGTCAACAGACTCATGCTACGCAATATAAAGTCGATGTTGTCTTTAAGCAGATCCAAAAAATATATCAGTCTTATAAAGCTCAGATTTAGCAACTTGATGATGATCTTCGACATTATATTGTTACACATTATATTGGACCTGACTTCGATGCCAAAGTTAGACAAATCAAAACGATACAAGGAATTGTGCAACAAATAGAAGTTGATATTCAATCTGCACAATCTAAAACTGTATATGACTCATCCTCTTCAATATTTCCAAATATACAGCTAGTATACACATCTCCTATGCATTAGACGTATCTAGAAGAAGCTCATTATTCAAAGGTCTTCAAGTTCAACTATCCTTTGATTAGAGAGTATATTCATCTTTAGGCAACTCAAGCTAAACCTAAGAAGTCAAAGTCAAAGTTAAAGCCTGAACCAGTTCCTGAGCCATCATCTTCGTTCACTAAACCTGAACTAGTTAACCAGCGGAGTAAACCGTTACAGATCCATACACTTCCTACTTCTCCACCAAAAGTTCAATCTTCAACCTCATCTACTGTGAAGGAAAAAGCACCTCAAACAGAGTTCATAGCAACTCTTGAATCTACACTCACTACAGAAGATTTATTTTCTCAATTATATAATACACAAGCTTATTCTGAAGCCTCTTTCCCAACATCTGAAGTCTTTGCAACATTCTCTAAGTCATCATCTAAACAGATCTCTGAACTGTCTTCTGATTCCTCAGCACAGCTAGCTGATCTATCAGAATTGTCTCAAGTTCTAATAACTATGCCTAAACCTACTAAAGTTAAACCAGAAATAAGTGAAGCAGAATCCATAGGTATTGAACCTTTCAAACCTGAACCAGCACCACAGGCAGCACCTGCTCAACCAGCAGTTCAAACTAAGCCTACTTCATGACCTTAGTTCACTTTTGACGATCTATACCTAAAGAAATGGAGAGATCTCTTGCATGAATTTGTTTCATAGATAGATATACAAATGACTCGACCGAATAACCCATTGCAGGATATTTTATCTGAGTTTACATCTCGTTTCACTAGTACTTTGCGATAATGGTGACAAAGTATTAACAACTATTAAAGACTTAAGCATATCAAAGTCACTACAGTCGGAGCTCTTCTTGGAATAATTCATAAGGAATTCATTGGTGACTTTCAACTTATTAATAAGCAGGTCCATCAAGAATATTTTGCAATGAAATGTTGTTCACTTGAAAAGCGCGATCTACAGAAGCATTATCAACTTATGACGAAAAGGTATTATCTTCTTAATGATTAGAATGATGTTAATCTTCGAAATACTTTTATCTCATTCCTTCTAGATCAACTACAACTAGAGTTACAAAGAACCATTGTTTCTTTACAACGAGATATAGCTAATATATCTCTTGGAGAAATCTACTAGCTTACTTTAACCTCTCTTAATAAGTTATGCGATCAACATGCCTTATTCACAAACATCGTTAAGGGTGGTTAGTTCTCAAACAGGCTTGCAAGAAGCCTTATCTTCAAATCAAGTGCAAAGACCAGAAGACTTATCGTTATCATAACAAGAAGAAAGCTTATTTTTGACAAGTCTATTATAGAAGAAAGTTCCATAGAAAAATGGAAGGATACAAGCCTCTCAAAAAAACATATGAGAGAACGAATGGCAAGAAGAGAAGAATGGTTAGATTCTTGAAGAAACCCTCTCATCTCCAGAAAGATGATCATTGTTTTCTCTGTGGATAACAAGGACACTTTACATGTACTTGTCCTCATAAAACAAAGACGGATGTAAAGTTATTGAAGCAGCTGCAATCAATTTTGCCTATTCATTCTTCTAATAACTTTGAAGATCTAATTGAAGAACAATGTCATGAAGATGAGGACACAAAGTTTGTTATTTCTGTCACGACCTTTGAAGATAAAGAATCCTCTGACTCCTTTGCTTCTCTAGAGGATGATTCACTATACATGTTACAACAGAACAATATGAAGTTAGTCATACTCCAGTTCAATGATGATACGTTCAAATCCAACTCTTTAGATAAGATAAATATGATAGACCTATCAAAGTTATTGGATTTATGGATACAAGATCCAGCTGTACTATCATGAAGCCTAACATTTTACCCTCTGAAGCATGGACCTTACATGATGAATATTTTATATCTGCAGATGGAAATTCATTCAAGATCGGGCTTGTTATAAAAAGAAAGATCAGGATACGATTCTTTCCATAATCTATAGTTTGGACTAAGGTACTTAGAAGAAACCTACCTGGCTCAGATATTCTTATTGGTATGGATGTATACACTAAAGTCTCTCCTTTACAGATCCTACCCACAGGCCTTAGGTATTCATCATTTTTCAATCCCCACATTGACATAA
>JANSVA010000216.1:34488317-34498942 GCA_025504915.1 Erythroxylum reticulatum
ATGCATCGCTAAGAGATAAACTGTTAGAAGATTGTCCTGAATCACATGCACAGTTTTCTCATTCATATCCTCTGTGAAAAAATATTGACTTTTTTATAAGTCTACCTTTTGAAAAAGAATGAGGATATCAATCCCCGAAAGATAACGGGATGCAGCTTGGAGGCCATTGCATCAGCATGACTAAGCAGTGAGTCGTCAAACTATGCTTCAGTGTAAGTCATGGTGGTTGTTAAGTGATTTGGTATGCTAACCCTTCACAAGGCCTTTTGCGGGGCTCAGTGGTATCAAAGTCAACAGGTTTCAGTCTGGGTCATCCCACGTTGCGAGTTCAAATCCTAAAAAAACAATATGGGAATGAAACAGTAATTATATGCCAAGTGGGCCCCACCTATAACATCAGAGTATGCGCAAGTGGAGCGTGGTGGAAGTATAAGGAGTTTGATGTTTCTTCCCTTCACAAGGCCTTTTGGGGGTTTAGTGGTATTAGAGCCATCATGTTTCGACCTGGGTCGCCCTATGTCACGAGTTCGAATACCAAAAAAAAGTAGGAATGGAACCGTAGTTAAGCATCAAGTGGGCCCCATTTGTGACATCAGAGTATGCACAAGTGGAGCGCGGCGGTAACATTGTCTCTTGATAAGAGAGAGTAGAGAAAGTGATAAGTAATGGAAACACTACCCAATGACCCTGTTCATTTGTCTTCAACTTTGTCTATGTCTAATTTACCTTTTAGTGTAAAGCGTGTGATATCTAATCGTATAGAAAATCTAGTAGAAATTATCCATGTTCTTGTAGAAAATCGTGTTTGTGAGTCTTCTTTACCTTTGTTGAGTCTGTACAATATTTATTCTCATGATCATTCATGGACGAGAAGTATATGTACTATTTTATCTACCTCTAGACCAAAAGTAAAAGAAATCATCCAAAGTTCCAGATTGGAACAGTGTGGCCTCAAATCTACAACCAGAGAACAATACGTAAAGCTTGAAATCCCTAAGGAGCTGATCTCTCTTTGGGGGGAGCACAATCATACACATCTTTATATTGGAGCCACACGCTTTGTTCTTACACTTCATAGAAGAAAGAGAATACCTGCTACAGCCAGGATATCTCTTCTAGACACTGCCTATACAACGTACCAGAATGTTTTGATTGATACCTTGCTAACGACGATCAATAATGAAAGTGTCATTCTGACGATAGCACTTAATTTCAATATCAGGTTAGATGATCTCACTTTGAACGTCTATAAGTTCAGATCCAGATCACTGGAGCAAATCAAAATCTTACAACTATCATGAATACTTTACATTATCCGATGATCTATCATTTACAGAATCATAATTTGGATCTTAACTTTCCAAATTCTACTTCAGATGCCCTTTACATGGTTGATGATCATTCTAATGATCAAACTACTATCATCCAGATTTCGAAACAACTACCAACATAGGAGTTTGAAAAGTTGATGCCTATTTAATGGATCACCAATTACCAGAAGGTGTTCCACGTGCCTCATCGACACTCTTTTCATACAACATCTTCTTCGATTTTGAATACATTAAAAGATGGAATAGTGAAGTCCATCTATGCAAAGCCTAATGAGGATCCATTTGGACCCTCTATATCAGGATCTGTCTTTATGATCCAGCTCGTATTTTCTCATATGGAAGGTCAATCTGGTCCTCTTATCTATTATTTCAAATCTAATGGAGGTCCAATTTATGTCAGTCATTATCGTTGACATTTTGTATGAGATGTCGACCCATCTATGTGCGAACTTGACTGTGAAGTCTATCTTCATCCTGAGTCAGATAGTGATGATGATGAAGAATGATATGCCAGAAGGAGAAGGAAGAAGAAAAAGCCAAAACCTCATTATATGCCTTCTCAACAACATCATCCACATAAAGATGATCCAGATCCAGATGATTCTAGCAAATTTATTAGTCCACAAAAAGAAATAATCAGATCCAGATCTCTTCGTGAGATGCTGAAATCTTTTACCTGTCAATCTAAGCTAATAGTTCTTGTTATGACTCGTACTCCTGTACCTTAAATGATGGTTAAGCTATATGGGGAAGACTTTCCTTCTTTATACAGGAGTACTGATGAAATAACTAGGGTTATCTCTGGCCCTTATATTCGAGCCATAGGAATCACTTCACAAGGAACACTTGCCTCAAATCCTTCTAATGAAGTACTTAACTGGAAAACATCAAATGCAGTAGCACAAATCAAAGTTTTTAGAAGAATTGATTCTAAGATGGATGGAATTAGTCAACAGACTCATGCTACGCAACATAAAGTCGACGTCGTCTCTAAGCAGATCTAACAAATGTATCAGTCTTAAAAAGCAGATTCAACAACTTTATGTTGATCTTCGACATTACATTGCTACACATTATATTAGACTTGCCTTCGATGCCAAAGTTAGAGAAATCAAGAAGATACAAGGAATTGTGCAACAAATGGAAGTTGATATGACATCTGCATAATTTAAAACTATAAATGGCTCATCCTCTTCATTATTTCCAAATATATAGCTAGTATACACGTCTCCAATATATCATACGTACCCAGAAGAAGCTGACTATTCAAAAGTCTTCAAGTTCAACTATACTTTGATTAGACAATATATTCACCCTTAGGCAATTCAAGCTAAACCTAAGGAGTGAAAGTCAAAGTCAAAGCTAAAGCCTGAACTAGTTCCTCAGCCATCACCTTTGTTTACTAAACCTGAACTAGTTAACTAGTGGAGTAAACCGTTATAGATCCGTACACCTCTTTCTTCTCCACCAAAAGTTCAACCTTCCACCTCATCTACTGGGAAGGACAAAGCACCTCAGACAGAGTTCATCACAACTTTTACATGTACACTTATTGCTGAAGATTCATCTGCTCAATCGGATAATACAGAAGCTTCTTTCTAAAGCCTCTGTCCTAACATCTGAAGTCTCTGCAACATTTTTTGAGTCATCATCTGAACAGATCTCTAAACTGTCTTTTAATTCCTCAGCACAGCTAACTGATCTATCAGAATTATCTCAAGTTCTGATAACTATGCCTAAACCTACTGAAGTTGAACCAGAAATAAGTGAAGCAGAATCCACAAATATTGAACCTTTCAAACCTGAAATAGCACCACAGGCAGCACCTGCTCAACCAGCTATTCAAACCAGGCCTACTTTAGGACCTTGGTTCACTTTTGATGATCCACCCCCAAAGAAATAGAGAGATTGCTTGTAAGAATTTGGTGCATGGATATATCTACAAATGACTTGACCGAATAATCCATTACAGGATATTTTGTCTGAGTTTACATCTTGTTTCACTGGTACTTTACAAGAATGGTGGCAAAGTATTAACAACTATCACAAACTTCAGTATATCTAAGTCATTACAGTCAAAACTCTTCTTGGAATAATTCATAAGGAATTCATTAGTGACTTTTAGCTTATTGATAAGCAGATCTGTCTGGAATATTTTGCAATAAAATGTTGTTCATTTGACAAGCGTGATCTACAGAAGCATTATCAACTTCTGGTAGAAAGGTACTATCTTCTTAATAGTTGGAATGATGTTAATTTTTGATATACTTTTATCTCATCCCTTCCAAATCAACTGCAACATGAGTTACAAAGGACCATTATTTCTTTACAACGAGATGTGGCTAATATGTCTCTTGGAGAAATTTACCAGCTTACTTTAGCCTCTATTGATAAGTTATGTGATTAACATGCCTTATTCAAGAACATCATTAAGGGTGGTCCACTACTCAAACAGGCTTGCAAGAAGCCTTAATCAAGTGCAAAGACCAAAAGGCTTGTCATTGTCATAACAAAAAGGAAGCTTATTTTCAACAAGTCTATCATAGAAGAAAGTTCCGCAGACAAATAGAAGGCTACAAGCCTCTTAGAAAAACATATGAGAGAAAGAATGGTAAGAAGAGAAGAATGGTTAGATTCTTTAAGGAATCCTCTCATCGCCAGAAAGCTGATCGTTGTTTTCTTTGTGGACAACAATGACACTTTGCACTTACTTGTCCTCATAAAACAAAGAAGGATGTAAAGCTATTGAAGCAGTTGCAATCAATTTTGCCTATTCATTCTTCCAATAACTTTGAAGATCTGATTGAAGAACAATCTTATGAAGATGAGGACCCAAAGTTTTCTGTCATGACCCCTGAAGATGAAGAATCCTCTGACTCCTCTGCTTCTCTAGAGGATGATGAACTATACATGCTACAATAGACTTGTATGAAGTTAGATTGTACTCCATTTCATTGACCATACATCCATATCCAACTCTTCAGACAAGATAAATATGACAGACCCATCAAATTTATTGGGTTAATAGATACTAGATCCAGTCGTATGATCATGAAGCCCAACATTTTACCCTCTGAAGCATTGGACCTCACATGTTGAGTATTTTACAGCTGCAGATGGCAATTCTTTCATCATCAGGCTTGTTACAAAAAGAAAGATTGGGATATGATTCTTTCCACAATCTACAGTTTGGACTAAGGTACTTGGAAGTAATCTACTTGGCTTAGATATTCTTATTGGTATGGATTTATACAGTAAAGCCTCACCTTTACAGATTCTACTCACAAGCCTAAGGTATCGATCATTTTCAGTCCCGACGCTGACATAAAAATATGTTTGAACTTTCTCAAGTTCCTACACCATATGCACCGCTAAGAGATAAACTATTGGAATATTGTCCTGAATTACATGCACAATTTTGTAACCCATATCCTCTGTGGAAAAATCTTAACTTTTTCATAAGTCTACCTTTAAAAAAGACTGAGGAGATTAATCCCACGAAAGTCACACATCCAGGGATGAACCCTGATGACCTAAAGCTTGCACAAGATGAGTGTGCTATCCTTCTGAAGGAAGGATTGATTAAGCCCAAAAAATCAGATTGGGCTTGCTAGGTATTTTATGTCAACAAAAGTTCAAAGCAAAAGCGTGGAAAAAAGATATGCATAATTAAATATAAGCCTCTGAATGCATTTTTGCAAGACGCAAGTTTCCTCTTCCAATGATCAGTACTCAGGTACTATTTCTAAAAGAAGTTGTTATATTTTCCACGTTTAATCTTAAAGCAGGATTCTGGCACCTAAATATTCACCTAACTGAGAGATACAAGACTGTATTCTACATTCCCAATGCACAGTACTAATGGACTATTATGCCATTTGAGCTTAAAGTCGCCCCATCACTATTTCAAAGAACAATGACCAAGATCTATGAACCTATCCTCTACAGTACAATCATTTACATCGATAACATTCTCCTGTTCTCAAAGACCTATGAGGAACATCAGACCATATTGCAACAATTCTTGGATCTTACCAAACAACATAGCATTATGCATTCAGCCTCGAAAAGCCTCAATGGATCTAAAGAAATTGAATTTTTGGGTATGCATTTCAAAGATGGATTCTACCAGCCTGGTTACATATTGCACAAGAGTTGTTACATTTTCCTGATGAACATCTCATCGTGAAACAGATATAACAATTCTTCGGGATTGTTAATTACATTCGTGAGTTCATACCATACGTGTCAGCTTATACTTCATGTTTATCTAAGTTACTAAGACAAAATGCACCTTGGCCTCCTGATAGACAGCATCCACCTTAGCCTCCTGATATTTTCCCTTCCTTTTTTCATTATAAATATCCTCTTCAGCCAAGTAGCGTTACAACTCTTTCATCTTTTAAAGTTTTTAGTTCTCAAGTTTTTATGGCTAGTTAACCTCTCTTTGCCTTCTCAAAGAAATCTTTTCCTCCTATTACTAGTACACCCACTAGTGTTTTTAAAGTTGTCTCACTTGATTGTATGAGTTTGTTTTATTATTTGCATCAGTTTCTTCTTGAACATAACTCTCTTAGAAGTCCTTTACCTTAATGTGACTTTTCTCCATGATCATCTTTCTGAAAACACATTATGGTATCTTTGAGCACTCTCTGCCCTTTATACTTGTGCTGTCACTATATCTCCTATTCAGCTCTATCAACATCTCTGTGACGTAAACAATGGAAGCTATTTGTTATGGACATTTCTTGATTGGTTTCAACCACTAGATCAATGGAAGCAACAATGTTCTCTGATAATCTCACAACATCGTCTATGGAAAGCTTCTACTAGATGACAATCTACTCATTGCTTCTTCATCCTCAATCGTCCATATCGAGAAACACATACTAGTGTCCTTTACACATAACATCGTGTCCAATTTTATCATACATCATTATACTAGCCATGACATCAAAATAGTATGCTTCAATCTCTTAGAGATTTTCTCAAAGAAGTAAATCATTTCCCCAATACACCATTCATTTCCACCTCTATTAGACCATACCCTGGCAAATTTATTCTTGGTGAACCAGAAGCACCAGATGTTGATATACCAGGTTTCAATAGTCCTCAGTATGATATAAAGAATCGATCTCAGATATTATAGAACCTTCTCAGCCTTTTAACTCAATCTTTCAAGATGCTAAGGACCTAGGTGATGACAACTACAGCCGTAATGAAATGAGTTAAATCAATTTCTGCATAAACTTCACTTATGTGAGCTTAGTCCCGGTAAAGAACAAAAAACCTATCAAGTTTATACTGATAGCTCAAGTGATCCAGACTCTCCATCCAATCGTCAATCGTGGCACGAACCAATTCGTGACAAATAATGCCTTAGATCCCAACTCTCATAATAAGACTCATCTTTTTGGAGTTTTTGCTTTTGAGTCTTTTGATGAAAAAAATTTTTGTGGCCCACAAACTGCTGTACAAGATTTCATCTTATCTTCATACTGTTTGCTTTTTAAAAAGTTTCCTTTTTAAAAGTAGCTTTGTTAAAGGAGTGATGATTGTACTTTAAAGTTACTTTCTTTTTTTTAAGTTGTAATGTGTATGTCTGTTGAGAGATTTGCTTCGTTACCCTTGCTTTGCCTATAAAAGCAAAACTCCTCCTCAGTTGTAACCTGGTTCTTCTTATGTTGAAGATTAGTTTAATGAAGTTTGGTTTGAGTGTTTTCTATTCTCTGTAAGTTCTTCTTCTCTTGAAAGCTTCAAGTCTAAAGTGATGTTACTATCTGGCTTAGTACAAAGACAATTATGCTCTACACTCGCCTCTTCTAAGGATCTTACGTATCAGAAAGTCTAAGATAGTCTGTGACTGCTTTTAAAAAAATTCTGCTATGAGATTAGAGTTTAACGGGGAAAAGAGTGTAGGTATTATTGCAACTATTGTTTCAAAAGAGGGAAGAGAGTTGTGAAGGGTGTAAGGTTCCTAAGAGGAAAGCTGAGAGTTGTATGTAGAGAGAAAGACTTTGTTAGACCATCATACCTAGAATTTACCGATAGTCACAAAGGCTCCTGTGTTGTTTAACAATAATCTACTAGACAGTTCAGTAGCTTACAATCCGACTTTGGTTAACTGATGGTCTTCTTAAAGGTGTTGTTTTACCCAGACAAAGCAAGTTCCTTAATGCTAGAACAAAAAGAATGGGTTTCAGCAACCAAGGTTGGGCATTCTTCCTGCATTCCATTGGGATCTGTGTCTGTTAAAGACTTCTACTTTTATTTTACCCTACGCTCCCCTAACCCTATTCCTTCCTCTACTTTTCTTTACTTAAAGGCAAACATACGAGCATATATCTATACATATTGAACACCCCTTGTAGCTCTGATAGTAGCAGTACCGAGAGAAATTTTCTCAGGGTGGCTTTTTTCTAATGTCTGTTATATACGTGAGTTTGAAAGATAAGTCGCAAATGTTCAAATAGTCAATTGAAAGCTTTCGATTTGGTAAGGCAAGTTAGTAAGAGGCTCTTCTAGCTTAAGTGAGGCCGCGAGTTCAAACCGTTTCATGTATGCAATCGTTTAAAACTTTGGGTCAGAGTTTTGCCTCCAACAAGAGACCTACTCGGTTTGAGCGGAAATTAGTCTAAATATAGATGGCTTAAAGGTGCCTTCCCATAGTTAAGATCCTCTTAGGATACTTCGTGGGAAAAAAAAAGCTTTCGGTTGTAGTACATAACTTCTGCACTGGTCCTACTGATTTGGCAGCTTGATAAGATAGGCGTCAGCCTGCATCATACTCTCTATCTTTTACTGTACTCAAATCATCCTAAATGTTTAAATTTTTAATATATAAATTATTAATTTAGCTTATAATAAACATTGATATAATCTTTAAAATAATTTGTATATAATAATCAAAAGTTTTTTAATTTAATGTTTATCAAAATTTTAAATAAATTATTAAGGTTATTTTTATTACTATTTTAACACTATTTACAATATAATAAGTGTAAAATAATATTAGAAAAGAAAGAAATTAATTTTTTAAAATATTAAAGTATAAATCACTCTTTTGATTAAAAATTTATTATTATTTAGTCAATTATTTGATTTTGAATTATAATTTACCAAATAATTTATTACTTAATTATAATATATTTTTAAAAATATATCCTTTATTTCTTTATCTAATATTGATTTTTTATTTAATACACTTGATTTATTTATCTAGTACACGTTTTAAAGGGTAGAAGAGAGTCCACCTTTATTATTCAAGAAGAAAAATGATAGCCCACCAAATTAAAGGAAGTGTTGCTGGAAAACAAATACTTGAAAACCTCAAATGAATATTTTTACTACTATATTGTGTATTACTTTAAAATCTTTTGCTGGGCAATATTAAATTAAATTCTTAAATGAATGGATTTAACAAAGAAGATTCATAAAACTTATTTCCATTTTGTTTTCCAATAGGATTCAAACTCCTTGCCAAGAATTAATCGTACATAATAATAATGCTGCTTTTGTGATTGTATATAAAGAAGAAACAACATCGATTGATCAACAACCAGAGTACATACATTTGTGTTTGGATTCAGGAGGAAATGAGAGCATCAAAACTTTAAAAGGACTGGTACTGGAATTGTCGACACTGATTTACGGCATTTTCTTCTTACGTTTTATCGCAAGCTAAAGCTGTAGCCAACACCAGCTTCCGAGCAAAAGGAGACAATTTATACGACACCGACCGTGCAGACTCTAAAGGTACTCACCTCGAATTCTCTTTTCCCTGTCTATCGTTTTGGCCATTGGAAAGGATGATTTATTCAATGACCAAAACGAGTCATGGTTGAATAGAGGATCCCAACTCGAAAGTGCTTCGAGTGAAGCAACAGCAAATGGAAAGAGTGCCTCCGTCCTAATTTAAATAACCATATATGGCAAATATTTAAGCATTATTTAGTGTGGCTTTTTATTTTATGGCAAATATTTTATATGAGAACTATAAAATACTACGTTCGTTTTCTAGTTTATGTAATATACTCTAAAAAACATAATAATTATAAAATTTATTAATATAAAAATAAATAAAGGTTATCTTTGTTAGCTTGCTTGTGCCAGAACTTTAAGGCCCCGAATTACGCCAGCAGAACTTTGACCCTCGTATCAAAAATCAGAAACCACGAGCTCAAACCGTACCCTTTTGCCTATTTCTTTTAGACAAAAACTTGCATCCCTTTAAAGTGCTCAACTCTCAAAATCAGCGAGTTTAGTTGTTTACAAGAATTCGAGTTAAGACTTAAAAGAAACTTCTGCCGGGATTTCAACTGTAAAAAGAGTTTTAATTTCCTCTACTTAAAAAAAGAAGTTATAAATGTGAGATGTCAGTGAAAATTTTACCCTAGTCGTCCTTATATTACTGTACATTTGTTGAACCTGAATAATAAACGATTTTCTTGGACTATTTGAATTTCTCTTTCGTTATTGTTGATGTAATTGTTGTAATTGAAGAGATATCATCGTTATCATATCCCGAATTTCCACAGTAGAGCGAGATTTGAGGGGTCTGATAGTCCGCAGCCTTACCTCTACATAATAAAGAGGTTGTTTCCAATAAACCTACGTGTAAATGTGATAAGATAAGAGTGATACAGATTAAAACAGTAGATATGTAAATAAAAAAATGGTAGTATATATATAAATACTTGATGGTAATCGTAATATGATATTACCTTACACTTTTGCAAAGATTGACTTTTTTTGTTGCTAGTTGCAGTATGAGTCTTCACATCGCTTATTCAAACAAATCAAATAATTGCCTATTTAACCACAACCCAAAAAGCTTCAAACTTTCACAAACAAAAAGAATCATACATGCTCCATTGTGTACAAGACAATGTTAGCTAACGGTTGAATGTTGACCAAAAGCCACACAACATGAAATAGTAAACATTTCGACAACTGTTTAACAATGTAAAATCTGGATCGAAAAAAGAGTTCATGATCACAGCATCCACCACTATACAGCAATACCACCATTATACAACAATAAGAAACATTAGGAGCACATGAGATAGAAAATATCGACAAAGCTCCTGATAAAACAGAGGGTCCTAGACATGCACAATTGTCAACAGTGACAAGGCACACAACATTTTGTAACTAGCATTCAAAATGAAAGGCTGTGTACCATGACTACATCTAAATTCCAATGAAGTTTCTCTATTTCTCCAAGCCTATAACTTGAACTTTCTCATGCGATAAATAGTAGTAGTATGCAAATGAAGTATAGATCCTAGAACA
>JANSVA010000216.1:34502427-34534044 GCA_025504915.1 Erythroxylum reticulatum
TTAATATATTTTAAATAATATTTATATGCATAAATAAATTTTATTACAAAATAAAATATAGTTAAAATTAAAAGTACTTTTTATTTTTATATTGTCAAACAGTTTATTGTAAGAAGCTCTTTCAAAAAAATTTCTTTTTGAAATGACAGTCAAACAGTTGACTGATTTCTTAGAAAAACATTTTTTAAAAAAGCTTTACTGACAAAAACTCTACTGATATAAATCATCCAAACAAGCACAAGTCCACTTTTTGACGCTCTCAACACTCCAACCCTTTTCGGAAAATTATAACTAACATTCAGTTCTTACTACATGTTTATATATATATATAATTTTTTATACCTATATTTTTATTCTGTCTAAGTAGCATTCAGGAGGTCCATATTACTCGTGACCAAGTTTTGATTCATGCCAAAAGGGAGGATCTTGTCCCGATTAATTCATTAGCGACTTCGTCTTCACTCTTCTCCGTATAGTATAACTCAGGTCACGTATGTAAACCTCTTCAATCTTTTTCAGCACCTATAAAAAAGAGATGCATCACTTTTTATATCAGTATTAACTTGCTAAACTCGTGAGTACGATAATATATGTCAATATGTGTAAATCATATGCATTTTTGTAGTATGAAATGCAAGAACAAGCGTGTAAGAACCTTCTTGTAAAGATCCTCCAGATGTTGTTGATGGTCCGTTCTGAATGTATGCACATACTCGAGTCCAAAAAAGCAAACTCAAACGTTATCACATGCCATAACAAGAAATCCAGTCTATTTACCCCTAAGTGGATGTTCACAGTATAGATTGTCAAAACATACCAATTAAGAGGATCGAAATGCCAATTAATGTGAGTGGTTGCGCTTTGAAACGGTGCATGCTAACGATGACAAGTGGCGAGTTTCAATATTTTCGAAGTTAGGACCTCGGATGTAGGTACTCCCTAGAGACCTTTTACTTATGGCTGCTTTAAAAATGGAGTGCCTTCACTTCCCTACTCATTCCAACTATGAGGGTTGAATGTTGACTTGGACAAGACAACCCCCAGCTTACGTGAGTCTTGGTCTTTGTGTCATAGTAGAGCATTTAAAACAAGCATTAGAGTAGGGAGTAGGAAACTATATGCGTCTTTTTATGATTTGAACCATTCTCTATTTGAATAATTTTTTAATTTATACATTAGTCAACTCAATTCGATTTTGACAGTTCGATTGAGTGATTGCTGATAACTAATTTCTTGGATTGGAAGTTATTGATTTTAAAAAGTTAATTAAATTAAAAAAGGTTAAGTAGGATGTATAAGTTCCTCCAATATTTTTTTTTAAAAATAATTAATTATTTACCTTCATTTATTTTTACAATTAAGCATGTGTAAGTTACGAGTCACGACTTATCAAATTACACAATAAAATGTTGAATCATTTTCTCAACTCTCTTCTTTTATTTGATTATTTCTCAAGTTCGTGAAGGATGAAGAACTTCACCATTGTTTGGGGTCATATACTCGTATTCCTTCCCTTTTCTATAGAAGCTCTTGCTTGTAAGTTGGAACGCATTTTGTTTATTTTCATAAGTTGTTACTTGGATTTTCTTTTCTATTTTCATAAATTTTTACTTGTTTTAGTTTTCTATTTTTATAAAAGTTCTTACTTATTTTATTTTCTTTAAATTTCTTTACTCTTAACATTTTAAATTTTTATTCAGATTATAATTGTTTTATTAAACCAATGATGTAAACGACTTCTACCCTTATTTATCACTACAAGAAATTGTATTTTTAGTGAGAGTAAATATTACCACTAAATATAGTAATATTAGTCATTATTGTTAATAGTATTTAATTTTTTAAGTCATCACCTTCCATAATAAATACCTCCATCACTATTGAAGTAGTGACTAATTTAAGAAAATGATCATAATTATGAAACACTTATGTGACAAAAGTATCAACACTAAAAACTATAGAATATATGATAAAACTATATGGTTATAGTAACTTTACATATTCATGACAAGTTTATCGATATAAATAATATAAAGTAGTGACAAGTAAAGTCATAAATGTACTTAATTTTATTGTGCAAAAAGTACTGTCACTAAAAACTATAAAATGTGTGACAACATTATATGGTTACAATAACTTTACATATTTATGACAAGTTTATTGATACAAATAATATAAAATTATAATAGTACTTAAGTTTAGTGTGAAAACATCATCGCCACTAAAATAATTAAAAATACTGACAAAATATTTATCACTTATGCTTTTTTTATCAGTGCCCATTACTTCTTAGTCTCCAATATTTTAAAGAAAAAGTGTCAACATCATTTTGTCACAAAAATGAAAAATTATTTTTACAAAAAATATTGTAACTAATATGTTTATTATTGTCATAACAAAACTATTAATTCAACAATAAAATGGCATTAGTGGTAGAAGAAATCTGTATTACTGACCATATTGCCTAAGAGATTTCGTCACAAGTATGTAAGTTATATGTTACAATAATATTGTCACTAAGATTATATCTTACAATAAATTTATCATTAATGTGTTTGTATTTGTGTTTGTCACAAATAATATTATTAAATTTAACAATTTAATTGCTTAACTGATAAACAATTTTACATCCGTGGTTATAAAATAAAAGTTGTCATAAATGATAAAGATTTTTAGTATCAAGATATATCACACAAGCAAATAAAAATTATTAGTATATATAAAAAATATAAAAATCACCTAAATATATAAAATTCTAATTTTCAATATATAAAATTGAAAATGTTAATATAAAAGATAATTATATTTATTATAGTAAATCTTGCAACTCTATTCTCTAAATCATTTCGACATTTCTTTGAAGCCTCAACTTCAACAGAATTTGACTTTTTTCTCTATCACTTCAATGAGGTTCATTTTCTTGGGAACCTATTGATGTCAATCTTTTTTTTTTCCAAAGGTAAATTGGTATTCCATAGGGAAAAATGTACAAAGTCAAAGGGGCATCCCCCCGTCCGTAAACAAGGATAATCCGAAATCACATGTGCCGCAGCACGGAGTACTACAACCAGACGAATCAAAAGCCCAACCAGTTCAATTGGTGATACAAACAAAATCTGGCCTAACAGTATTACAACACAGTGGGCTAAAGCCCAACCGGACCAGAAGAGCAGCCCACATGAAGGGGCAGGTGAGGCTAGGTGGGAGGCCGACGTCGTATAAGGAGCAAACAGTAGACCACCGATCCATTTATCTTTACTAAACGGCAGCACCTTCTACACTCTGTAGGCAACTAATCTCGACGTAACAAAATGTTGCGTACCACTCAAACCCGTCAACATAGGTGAAGGCGACGTCGTAATGCAATGGAGCCCCCAGATGCCTAACACCAACTGCAGCGTTTCCACACTGTGCTTCTAGGGTTAGACAACACCCGTTCTCTTCGTTGAGGACCATGAGTCAAAACGTCAGCGTGCCATTTGGTTTTGGGCAAAATGACGGAGTATTCTTAGTGCCAGGGTTTACGATGGAGGCTGCATTTCATTTATCTCGCCTAAAACGACGTCAAATGTAAAAAACCCAAACGAAGTCACACCATGAGCGTCGCGGCAATGCATCTGGGGGACTACGTCAAACCCAAACGACACCGGGTCATATTATGAAGTAGCATCATATCCGTGCATCCGGCGCTGGGCCTACCATGCAACCAGAGTAAATGTATGAATAGATCCAGGGAGAGAACTCCCCCACGTAACGATGCATGCGACATGCATAAACCCCCACGTACTTTGCATGCAGCATGCATAAAACGTCATAACTTTTTCATACCAAATTCATCTCCTTCGGCAGCAGCCTCCTTCTCTGCTCAATAGTTGTACACCTCGATATCCGTGTAGTTAGGCATCCAGGCGGCAAAATCCGTTCCCCCTACCGCCATTCCGCCGAGCTTGTGCCACCTTTAACCCTCTTACGTGACAGATACCTAAGGCCGCTAATCATCATAGCTCTCATACAGTAGATATCCAACTGATCAAAAATCAATAAGCTCCACCGGGTACAGTCGATACAGAATTTTATGCACACGAGTTTTAATTTTTACGAACACATCAGCTCGGGAAATTGTTAGGGAATCCATTACATCGGCATTCCTTGTTTTCCAAATGAAGTAGAGAGTAGTAATGAAAGCAAGTTTAGCTGCCTTGCAATGGAGGAGAGAGCCTCTATGATTGATTCTCAACCAGCGAATGGAGCTCCGGATTGTTGTCATTGCCCTTGGCATACTTAGCTAACCTCGTATGGAATCCCAGACGTCTTTTGTGAAAGAGCAAGAGAAGAATAGATGTTCTAACGTTTCATCAACTTCTGCACACAGGGAGCACTAGCGAGTAATATCCATGAAGAGAAGAGTATCCTTTGTAGGGTGCCAGTTGTGCATACAAAGCCAAGCAACAAAAGAGAACTTAGGCGAGATATAGTGTTGCCAGATCAAAGACATCCATGGGCGAGAAGGTCACTTATCTCGAAGGGTTTCATACACTTTGGTTGACGATAAAACACCATCAACACAGAGGGATTAGACTCCTTGAATTACTCTCATCCTTCCTCCCATGAAGTCCACCAATAAATCCCTTATCATTGCAAGTCGTT
Organism: Erythroxylum reticulatum; assembly: GCA_025504915.1. Lineage (NCBI taxonomy): Eukaryota > Viridiplantae > Streptophyta > Magnoliopsida > Malpighiales > Erythroxylaceae > Erythroxylum > Erythroxylum reticulatum. The sequence continues at coordinate 34,507,075 of JANSVA010000216.1, forward strand.
TGAGAAGTGGGGAATTCCGATTGTGTAGCTTCCAGTCCCAAATCGAGAAACCCCTCAAATGGTAGGTATGCAGCCACTGCACCCACAAAGAGGTTGCCTCCTCATGACAGTTCCATAATACCGTGGATAGTAAAGCATTGTTCCATAGTTTACAGTTACGCAAGCCTAACCCACCTTCCTTTTTTGCAGCACAGAGGGTATCCTAGGCTACCCAATAGTGTTTTCCACCCCAGAGGAATAATCGACATAAGGAAGTTATACTTTCCATAATGTTATTTGGGAGGGGGAGGGTTTGCACCCAAAATGAGAGCACACCTTGGATGACAGACTGAACTAATGTCAATCGGCCTGCATACGACAAGGTCTTCCCCTGCCAAGCCGTTAGATATGCTTCAACCGTTTTAATGAGAGACGAATATTGTGTTACAGAAATTTTAAGGGTGGCCAAGGGAACTCCAAGGTATTTTACAGGGAACAAGCCTTCAGGGAAATTAACCAAGTCGAGAATAGCTTCTTTAGCACCCCCTAAAACACCTCCAAGGAAGCTATTGGATTTTGTAGGGTTAACACTTAAACCCGCCACAGAACTGAGAGTCCGTAAGCCATCCACGAGGACCCTGATAGACGGGATTTCACCCCTGGAAAAGAGCATTAGATCATTGGCAAATGCCAAATGGGAGATACCCAGGAGCCTGCATTTCGGATGAAAGTTAAAGCTCCCAGTAGCAGTCGTTTTTTTCAAGTATCTAGATAAATATTCCAAACACAATAGGAATAATGAGGGAGACATTGGGTCTCCTTGGCGTAGACCACGTTTCCCTAAAACATGCCATAGAGGGAGCCATTGATGGACACCGAATATGAGACAGTAGACACACACCTTATAACCCAGGAGATAAATAGAGGGAGGAAGCCAAGGCCGATTAGCATTTCATGTAAAAATTCCCAAGACACAGTATCATAGGCTTTTGTGAGATCAACTTTAAGGAGGCATCGTGGCGATATTCTGTTTCGACTATACCCACGAACCAACTCTTGGGCCAAGAAAACATTGTCACGCAAACGTCTCCCCTCGACAAAAGCTGATTGTGCCGGATCAACGATGTTATTTAGTTCAGAAGCCAATCGATCTGTTAGAATCTTAGAGATTATTTTATAAATCACATTAAGGCATGAGATGGGCCAGAAGTCGGTCAGTCGAGGTTTGGCATTCTTCGGGAATTAAGTCGACGTAGGAGACGTCCACTCCTAAAAAATTCTTGGACCACATCACAAACACTGGGACCAACACAAAGCCACTGTTTTTTAAAGAGCTCCGACGTGTACCCATCTAGCCTCGGCGCCTTTTCACTGCCAATACTGAAAATCGCCTTCCATATGGTTTCCACTGTGATGGGAGCTACCAGGCGAGCTTGAGCTTCATGATCCAGTACTGCACCATGAGAGACAATACTCAGGATCCACTGCTGTGCGTGGGGAAGGGATGCCTAGTAGGGAAGTGAAATAGCGAACAAGCATATCCGACACTTCTGGTAAGGAGGTAGTCTCCGACCCATCCTCCCGAGTAAGATGAGTTATCATTTTTACACAACTACGCTTTTGAGCAGGGGCGTGGAAATATTTAGTGCTTTTATCCACCTCCATGAGGTGAGTGCAATTTACTTTTTGCCTATAGAACATCCTTTCAGCATCTTGAAGGAAAACTACTTGCTTCCGAAGATCATTAACACTGTTCCTAAAGTCTCCGTTATGTGGTCGGCTAGTAAACTCCTAGTATCTCTGCTGGAAAACCTGTTGGACTTCCTGAGCTCGTGTGGAAATATGGCTATATGTTGTCCGATTGAGGCGTCTAAGGGCTGGTTGTAAGGCAGCCAATTTAGAGCACAGACTGAACTGAGCATAACCTTCTATCTGCCAACTCCAAACTTGTGCTACTAAGGAATGGAATTCAGCATGGAGGGTCCACATATTGTAGAATTTAAAAGGAGTGTTCCCTTTCCTCCCAGCATGATGAAAATCAACTAATAGGGGGCAGTGGTCAGATTCTGCAAGCATCGGGAGGGTAGTAGCCGAACAGGGAATCTCTCTTGTTGTCCACTCCTGGTTAAAAGGACTCGGTCTAATTTGGCCCCTTGTCTATTCTTCTGCCAGGTAAAAAAATTGCCAGTCGACGGAGCATCTTCAAGCCCATGTTGAAGTCGGAAATCAAGTAGGTATTGAAGGTAATAGGCTGCGGGGGGAAGACAACCTTTGCGTTCGGAAGCCACGCAAACACAGTTAAAGTCTCCCAAGAGCATCCAGGGAGTAGAGGCTGGTGCAATAAGAGTTAAATTCTGCCAAAGTTCTTTCCATTTTCGGACTGTATAAAGTCCATAGACACAGGTCACATAAAATTGTATTTTGGAGATGGAACAAGTCACATGGCAATGGATGTATTGATCACCTCGAGCCTGTAATGAGCACTGCATCTGAGAGGGATCCCACATTAGGACAATGCGGCCTCCATGAATAATATCAAAATTATGCCAAAAACTCCAACTTGGACAACAAGTCTTAATAAACCTCTCCAACCTGTCGGGTGTAAGTTTAGTTTCCGAAAGACAAACCAGACTACAGTTGTGTTGCTTCCTCAGGGAAGTAACACTATATTGTCGCGAGGGTTTTTTTAACCCTCACACATTCCAACTAAGAAACTTCATGTTGGCAGTGTGGAGGAAGTACCTCCATCTACCTTTCTCATGGACGCCCCCCTGTGTGAGTTATGCCGAACAGCCCCTCTATGTGCCAGAGGCCCAACCCCAGTCTTAGAACCATTAACGCTTGTCTACTTTCCTTTTGAGTAATGCATCCCAGTAGGTCCCAATTTCCCCACACGGTCCTGATCAATTGGGGCAGACGAAGAATGATCGATGACTGCAGTACCCGATAGAGACGAAGTGCAAAGGATCGGGGCCGCAGAGGGTTGTGAAGTAGTACCCTTGGAATTCAACGAAGCCACGCGATGCTCATGGAGGGCAAGATCCATATTCTTTGGGAGCTCCATGATAGGTATGGGACGTGTGGTTTCCTCCCGAGCTTCCCTGTGCTCTATGGATCTCTGTGGATGAGGTTCAGTGATTCCGGCAGTAGAGTTAGGAGGAAGGTTCACAGCAGGTTCTAGATGCTCTAGGACCTACTTTGGGGTCTTCACTCGTTTGCAATGGAACGGACTGTGACCAAATTTTCGGCAGTGACAACAATAGTTCGGGTACGCTTCATACACCACTCGTTGAGTATACCTGGACCTAGATGGGAGGAGCACAAAGAAGCTCGTGACTGACCCTTTTTCCACATCCACTTCAACCAAAAGGTGAGCATAACCCAACTGAAGCTTCTACCTGGTTATTTGATCGGTGTAGAGAGGGTTACCAATCCTGGAGCCCAGCTTGGAGAGGCCCCAATCATGCCAGTAATCCAAGGGGACATTAGGGAGCTGAACCCACATCGGCACTTGCATAAAATCAGTATACTAGAAGGTAAATCCAGGGGAGAGTGGTTTCAGTATTAATGTTTTCCCATACAACACATAGGGGCCACTGGCTAAGACTTGCATTCGGTCCTCCTCAGAAGAGAAATGGAAGATTATCCAACCGCGATTATGAGGGGTTTAACGGTATGGCACCTGCCACTTATCCATTTGTTCTTGGATAGCCTTCAGTCCTGGAAATTTACCCGTGAAGCATCCAACGAGACAATAACCCCAGTGAAGTTCCAAATCTACTGCATCAGCCTCCTCCATAACTACTTCGTCCTCCACAACCTGGTATGTTAAAGTCATCCCCAGGGAGAGCTCCCTATTCTGCTTAAAAAGCCCATCATATGATTTGTTCGAGTTGCCTATAGTAGCCTTAGTCAACTGCCCTTGTGAAATTTCCTCAAACACCTTATCGGCCTGGGAGTTAGAAGGTTGAGATGATGGTACCTGTTCTACCTCCTCATCCGTATATACTGTCTCCTTAGTGTCTTTACTACCCAGATCAAACTCCTCCTCAGCGGTGGATGCTACATCATCCCCCCGGTGAGTAGGCCGCAAGCCAGTATCAAGATTAAAGGAAGTATGCGTACCTGAAATAGGCATCGATGTAGGGGGCATACTCCTGCATGGGGGAGACTTTTGTGGTATTATCCGCCGAGAGGATTGGCTCTGGGGAGCTGTAAAGGGTTCCTTCGTGGTCTGCGTTGGGATCCCTTTAAGGGAGGTTGTCTGAGGATGGGAATTTGTCGCATTCCCTTGGGACCGAAATGAAGAGGAAGTTCTTGACGGAAGGGACCGAGGAGTGGTCCCGGCTTGATAGCCTAAGCACGCAGTCGTAATATCAATGCCTCGATTACGGGACTTACCTATAGCACGTCTTAGGGAAGGAAGAAATCCCCTTGGTGCCAGTCGAATTTACACCACCAGTCCTAGGCAGAAGAGGCGAGCGTCAAGATCGAAAAAGAACCCCCAGTGCAAACAGTGTCAGACGGCGAATAGTAGCCCCTATGGGCAAGCGTCAAACCCTACCGTGTGGATCAACAGCACCAGCAGCAAGCAAGAAAGTAGAAGCTCAATACCGAAAACAGTAAGCAAAGAGGAAGCGTGCAGGTGGCCGAATCTAGGTGGGAAAAACCTAGAGAGAGACACTAAAGCCTCTTCAAATTCATCTGATTCCTCACCATATTAGGGGGTGTCAACCAAAGCATATTGCTTTAGGAGAGGGAAACTCACAGAGTTTAACGAACTTCAGACTACAAACATATGATGCAAAAATCATCATTAGTAGTTTATGAAAGCCCATAAATGTTATGCCCGAAGAAACGCAGACACCGAAGAACATCAAAAACATGGATTTGCCATAAACTATAAGAACAGGAAAAAAAAAGTATCTCAAGCTTGTCGTGATTTTAATAAAAAATATCATGGTTTTGAAACCGGACCGGACCGGCTGGTTTGACCCGTGACCGGTAGGTTATCCAGTCCGAGTGACTCCTAAAAATTAGTCCCTAACTAAACCAGTGCAAACCGGTCAATTGACCGATTAAACCGGAACTGATCGAACCGGTTGGCCACTGGTTTAATAAATTTTTTACTTTTTTCTTTCTAAAATACTTATGCGTTTTTTTATTTTTTTAAAAAGTAAAGCCCTATCTTTTCTCCAAAAATCTAACAGAAGTACAGAACCCAAAGGATCCAACCGATTATTTATATTTATTTATATTATTTGATATATTTTTCTATTATTTTTAATATTACTAATATTATATATAATTAAATATAATTATTGTGTAATTATGACATCACACTAGTTCGACTGGTGTTCGAACCGATCAAACCGGTCAAACCGATAACCAGTAATACCTCCGATTCAACGTCCGATCTGAGTTTCAAAACTTTGGAAAATATAATCATCATAAACAACTACTTTCCCTCTCTCTCTGAATTAATCAAAATCAAAATCTCAGATGTTCATTTTAGCATTAAAATAAGATAAATAAATAAATTACATAACTCAAGTAAGAGAGGATAAAGAAGAGTGCTCTGCTCTGGTTGAGGACATCGACGATGATAACGAGTTTATCGTGGTCCTTGTCATAGTTGACGAGTGCTACCCTTACAATCTCCACGTATCTCTTGAAAGGTGTTGAAATGAGCATCGAGGATCTTATAGGTCTTCTTATCGACCATGGTTTCTAACTTCATAACATCGCCATAAGCTGATGCTCCAGTGAGTCCCATACTGACGTTAGGGTCATTCTTATTGCAGAAGCTGATGTTGTGGGGGTTATTAAAATGATCTACAACCTTCTCATGTACAAACGTCAACGGAAGAGGAGGAGCTTCGACGGTGCCAACTCTTTTGCCGCCAGCACCTGTCTTAAGATTCTCTTCGACACGAAGTGGAACATTGAATTGACTCTAGGGGTTTTCTAGGAGATCTATTAAGTGGACTTAAACAACTCCAATATTTTGGGTTTGTGGTTTATGTAGCGACTGTCCGAAACCCCGCAAGTTCGGGTCACGTAAGTAGATAAGGAAGTAAGAGTATTGATTTACAGGGAGTTACTGAACAATTACTGTGCTAAAATCATTTAATTATTTGGGCTAATTACGCTGGTGTTTCTTATTGAGGAATTAACTAATAAACAAATTGCTAAATCTAATCTTAAAGCAAAACAGAATAATCGCATAGCTTATGCATTATGAGTTTGTAAGGAATAAACCAAATATGTAAAAGGCAGGTTTTAAATATGATTTCGTTATCGTCTTCTAATTATTCTCTTCTGGTTTATTCAATAATCTTGATCCCTAGACTTTGAAGGAAACTAAATCTAAATTATCTATGATTTTCTATCGAGATGTCAATAAAATATCGTAGTTAAAATTAATCACGACTATCATAGCTCATGAAATTAACTAAAACTCATTAAGATTTTTATCTAGTTGGTAATTTCTCTCGCAGATTTTTGCCTTTATCTAGGTCTAAATCTACAAGTTCTTAATTTTAGTTTTTCACTACCGATTTTCACCTTTGAGTTCTTCAACCGATAATTTCGACATAAGTTATGTGAGACATAACGCATAACAAGCACAATAATGCTCAAAACAAGAATCAAATGCCACAAATCAATTTTATTGAAATAAATCCAAAATCAAATTACGTAGAAATTTGAAAACTTCATCCCATTTTTGAAACCCAATAAGAAATCTACTCACTCATGTTCAACAAAATAAATATCAAAATAAGGAGAATGGACATTAGAGGAGTAAGGAACGAAGACCTCAGGTGAGTCTTGGACATAAACATCAAAAACCCAGGTCTGGAATGGGTCTCATAGCTGTGGCATCGTTTGGGAATGGTTCTCTTTCTTTTCTACGTGTTTTCCTTCTTTTCTCCCGATCTGCTGCCTTTTTCGTTTTTCTGTTCCCACTCCGTGCGTTAGGTCTCCCTTGAAAGTAAAACGTTTCTCCAAAAACAGCACCTACCGCCTCTTGCCAAGCGAGCCACCTCCTCTGAATCCCAAAAACATGTCCCATAAAAAACATCTTTTCTCGAAATAAAAACCTAGCAAGTTAAAACGTTTTCCGTCTTCAAACGTCCCCTAGTCAACTGCGTTTTGGACTATTCTTCTTCTGGACCTTGCTGCTATGTTGTTTTGTTTGTGGACACTTTGTACTTGCTAGCTGTTGTGTATTTTGTAATTCCCAGCTGGTAAGTTGCTTCTTGATGTATCTACCAGGCGCACAAAAATTTCCAGACTTCTTGACAATTAAATTGTAAGGCAAACCTCTTCATTCCAAATTCTTCTCCATGGTAGTTTAAGTCTAATTTGAAGCCAAACTTCATGCTTTCTACGAAGGAATAAGAAAAAATAAAATAAATAAATAACTCAATGAAGATAAATAAATTAACCTAATAATGCTACTAAAATGAATGAACGAATATGCAAAATGAATAAAAATATGACCTAAATACCTATATGAATTGGAGTAAACAGCAACCAAACGATAATTTAAAAGGGACACATGGATAGTCCAGATGATTTTAGATTCAAATCTCAAAACCATTAATTGTTATTTTTGGTTAAGTAAGCATAACACTTCGTTGGATAGAGATTGAAGATTGAAGATTGAAGATTGACGATGTTCGACTTAACATTATAGTTTAATTCTCTAATATCAAGTTGTTTTGACTTTGTGTAAAGGCCCAACATACAAGAAAAGGCATTATAAAATTAATTACGTTATATTCTCTTTATAATTTAACTTTTGTGATATTACTTAAGGCAATCTTTTACGTTTTATTTTTAAATGACATCATACTATAATTTTAAATATTACAAAATAACAAATAATATTAAAATTAAATAAAATTTACTTTGTAAATATCTTAATATATCTGCCTTGGCCACGATCGTCACCTTGAGGCAGTCTAGTTTGAAGTAAATCGCTTCCCAAGTCCTTTGGTTGTATATGGAAAAGCCTCGATATATGACTATGAGTAATTGGTGGCTCTGAGTGACGAGTGTATTGAATGTGCAAGCATTGATGCCTTTGATTCTTATCGAATTGTTCACAAGCTGCTTTAAGAGTAATTACGTGTGGTTTGATTTTTTGAAATTATATGACATTGATAAATAATTTATAGAAAAAAGAATATGTCATTTCTAGGACCGGATTTGTTTTGTTTTTATTTAGGCCTAGCTATTGATTCCTTGGTAGCCCTAGTTGGCTCTTCTTCTTATTGATCTTATGTTAATTATTTATATACATTTAATTTATTGCATATTTAAAATAAATAACTTAAAAATAAATTCAACATATAAATTCTTTAAATTCTATTGTATTTTTTTCCCTTCCAAAAGGATAGCATCTCCAAAACTTGCAATTTTATTTCTTATAAAAATTATTCCTATATTAAAAGAAAAATAATTTAGTCTACTATCATACGGAAGATTTTTAAATTATGAAATGTAAATTATATTCCAATTGCAAATAATAGTAATCATTATTATGGGCAATACAATTATAATTATGATTATATTTACAATAAAGAAACTACACTCACAATTTAATGTAACTTAAACTCAAACATAATATGACGAATTTAAAACCATGCCTAATTGAAAGTTGATCAGGGCTTGACTTGATAGTCCAATTTTGATATAATAAAAATTGAATTAAATTAATATTATTTTAATTATTTATTTTTATGAGTGATGATGAGACAAATTCAGTAAGTGAAAATGAAGAAGGCGATGATGATAATGATTAAGCATTGGCAATAACTTTGTTTTTAAATTTTGAGTAGGTTAAGAGTTTTGCTTAATATTTTAGAACATGGTTTTCACTATATTTAAACATGTTTTTATTTTTATTTTTATTTTGATGAAATTTCAAAGTTATATTTAGCACATATCTATTGATACGTAAAATATTATTTTTGAATTATAAATATATGTGGCTTGAATATTTAATAATAAAATATTTAAATTTTTTGCAAATAATAATATTAAAGAAAAATCGTGACAAGTAGTTTCTAGTCCCTAAAATTTGTACAATAATGACAAAATTAATAATTAGAGTGGTTAATTTTAATATTTTATTATAACAAGAAATAGTTATCATTAATTTGTTATGTTTATATTAGTAATAACCTTTGTAACAAAAAGTTGATGATCAAGTGATAGCAAAATTTCTTGTAACAAAAATTACGAGTAGTATTGACTATAATGATAGTTCCTTTTTTTGTTAACAATATTAAGTAGACACTAACTAATTGAATTTTTATTGAAAAATTTTTCTTCACAAAAAGTAAAATATTGTGTAACGGTAAACCGTTTCGTCACAGCAAGAAAATAATATTAGTAATCAAATTATGTTTTGTCACAACAAATAGAAAATATTTGTAACCAACATATGTTTTATTACAATTACAATTCATTCCTGTCAAAATTACTTTAGTGCCAAATTGTAGATGTTTTTAGTGACAGAACCTAGTGATAAAAGAAAATTTGACACTATTAATATATTGATAGTGACAATTTAATTGTAAAAGATACTAAATTGTCATAATTATAATTATATTAGTGACAAAAAAAATCATCACAGTTAATCCAAACAATAGTGTCAATCAATTATTTTGTCACAAAAAACCTCATATCTATGATAAAATGATAGTTAGTTATAAAAAGTTGTCACTAAATGTCTTAACTCTTCTAGTAAGAATAACCTTTGTAACATAAAGTTGATGATCAAGTGAGAACAAAATTTCTTGTCACAAAAACTATAAATAGTAGTGACTATAATGATAGTTTCATTTTTTGACAATATTAAGTAGAAACTAACCTATTGAATTTTGACTGATGAAAGTTTTCATCATAAAAAGTAAAATATTGTGTGACAACAAACCGTTTCGTCATAGTTAGAGAACAATATTAATGACCAAACTATGTATTGTCATAACAAATAGAAAATATTAGTGATCAACATATGTTTGTCACAATTACAATTCATTCTTACCAAAATTATTTTAATGCTAAATTGCATATGCTTTAGTGACAGAACTTAGTGATAAAAGAAAATTTGACACTATTAACATATTAATAGTGACAATTTAATTGTAAAAAATACTAAATTGTCACAATTATCGTTGAATCAGTGACAAAAATATAAATCATCACATTTAATCCAAACAAAAGTATCAATCAATTATTTTGTTATAGAAAACCTCATATCTGTGACAAAATGATAGTTAATCACAAAAAGTTGTCACTAAATTACGAATAATACTGACCATAGTGGTAGTTCCTCTTTTGTGACAATATTAAGTAGACAATAACTAACGAATTCTTAATGACAAAAGTTTTCGTTACAAAAGGTAAAATATCGTGTGATGGTAAACCATTTTGTAACAGTAAGAGAAAAATATTATTGACCAAATTATGTTCTGTCACATTAAATAGAAAAAGCTAGTGACTCACTACAATTCATTTCCTCCAAAATTATTTTGGCGCCAAATTACATATGCTTTTAGTGACATAACTTAGTGATAAAAGCAAATTTGACACTATTAATATATTAACAGTGGCAATTTAATTGTGAAAGATACTAAATTGTCATAATTATCAATGTATTAGTGACAAAAAAATTATCACAGTTAATCCAAACAATAATGTCAATCAATTTTTGTGTCACAAAAAACCTCATATCTGTGACGAAATGATAATTAGTCACAAAAAAGTTGTCACTAAATGTTTTGACTCTTATAGTGTATATTTGTACAAAAATAATGAACACGACTATATTTTTATTTTTATAATAAAATTATAATTATTAATTTTAAGTTTGTGTCGGGAGTCAATGGGCATATTTTGGTTCGTAAGCTATTTCTTTTTTAAGCCATCTCCCTTGAGTTGTGCCCATACGTTTGTGTTGGTAATGGGTGTTTATTTCTATAGTATAGAATTTTTGTTACGTACTGGTAGATGATCCTAAGTTACTGAGGGGGATGAAGCTCATGGGTTTCCAGCTTAGGTGAAGTTTGCGATCACGAGAACATGAGAGATCTAGTTCCATTTACTCTCAACCTCTGTAAAAGAGGGTTGGGTTCTCTTTTTTTAAATCAAAGATGGTTTTTTAGTAGATGTGTGATCATCAGTGTTCCTTAACTGAATATAGCTCATCCAGTTTCTCTTGTCTCTAGAGCCCTTCTCCTTCATTTTACCATTTTCATTGTCATCACAGTTTTTTTTTCAATAGAATGAACTCTTTTAATACTGGTGTACTCTATGATGTTGCGCATTGCTTTGCCTCTTCTTTCAGAAATAGAATCGCATCGTTCAAGAGGAGCAAGCAAAGTGGGAGTTTGCGTTTACGTGCATCGACCTTCCTTATCTCATCTTCCTAAACCTTTCCAAAACTATCAACTCTAGAAACCTTGTCGAAGACTTCTCTGATCATCGACAACTCCTTAACAAAGTCGCTGATAGTCTTAGGAACAAAAGTTAGCCTGAAAGCCAAGCTCATGGATAGATTTCAATGGAGTAGTAACATTGAACCTGGCTAGCGTTGGTCCTCGCTGTTGACAGAACCATCGTGGAATGGATATGTATATAGCTCTTATTAGTTCTAACACATTAGTGTCTGGGGACGGCAAGGGTCGGTGGTTTTGCTCATTTTGGAAAAAAGTTTTTCACTGACGTGTAGCGTCTGACATACCACAAGTCCCATCCGTTATCCTTCTTGAGCCGCTTAACAAGTCTGCTACAATGAGAGAGAGGCAGTCAATCATTCCTTTTGAGTACTGTTGGTCATCACTTGAGAAGCTGATGCAGCTATTAATACAAGACAATCCCCTTGACTTTTTTTCCTTTTAACTTGACTCTTCAACTTTTCTTTACAAAAGCTTTCTACAACAGAATCAACAGTGGAGGCTTTCTGGGAGACAAAGCTTTGACAAGCGTGGTTTGTTGTTATTTCTTTTCTAATTGGTCCAAGGTACTTGCTTGGGCATTGATTCTTCAAGTTGTGTTCCTACATGCCCTTCCCATTTACGATTCTATCATTCATGCTTGGATTAATTGATCACTGTTGAAGATTTCTATCACTGACTTCTTTTAACTAATAGTAGTACTATTTTACGATTGTTAGTTGTTTGATACTAGTATTATTATTATTATTTTATTTATTATATTAGCAGTATTATCCTTATTGTTATTGTTATTTTTATTTATTTATTTGTTAACTTTATCTTCTTTACTATCATTATTTTCCCTATTCTTAGTAGTAGTTATTATTATTATTGTTGTTGTTGTTGTTGTTGTTGTTATTGTTATTGTTGTTGTTATTATTCTACTATTTTTATGCTTTTATGGAGTTTCTTATTAGCCTTAGTTTTATCATTATTATCTTTAGTATTTTATTATTATTTGTTGTGACTATTACAGATTATTCTTATCTCCTTCTGCGGTAGGGTCTATTAGTTGTATCGTTCAAGGTTTTCTTAAAAGAGTGCATGCAAGAAACGTAAGAGACATAGGTTAGGAGGGATGCAGTCGGTTCGCGTGAATGGAATCAATACAAGTGGGTCGATACGCGCAACATCCAAGAATTCAGACGAAGATGATCTAGTAAGGATAAACTCGTGGAACGTGGGAATCCTCACGGGAAAGTCCTTATAATTGGTAGAGAGTTTAGATAAGTATAGGATCCAAATAGCATGCATTCAGGAGATTAAGTGAGCAGGAGCTAAAGCAAAGGTGATAGGGGATTAAAATTTTGGTATTCATGTAGTACGCAGAAGCAAAATGGGGTAGGTATTTTAGTGGACAAGGGACTGATGAACAGAGTAGTGGGGATCATAAAGGTCAATGATAGGATAATGATGGCAAAAAATATTTTAAGCAGTGTGGTTCTCAATGTAGTATATGTTTATGCACCTCAAGCTGGTGCAGACGGACATCAAAAGCATAAATTCTAGGAGATGCTAGAGGGGGTGTTTTTACAAATCTCTAATACTGAGTAGATCATCCTAGGAGGGGATTTTAATTGGCATATAGGGGTTGATTCAGACGATTATACATGTACTTATGGGGGTTTCGGATACGACATTAGAAATGATAGTGGGGTTGATTTACTGGACATGGGCGTAGCTTTTGAGTTAGTAATAGTAAATTCCTTCTTTAAGAAAAATGAAGTGCACTTGGTGACATTTCAGAGTAACACAATCAAAACGTAAATTGATTATCTCCTTGTCAGGACAAGAGTCAGATCATGGTGCAAGGATTGCAAAGTACTTCTGGTAACATGCCTATCTACCCAACATAAATTGTTAGTTTTAGATATAGAAATCAAGGGTTGGAGAGCACAACTGGTGTCCAAGCCATGCCGCAGAATCAGATGGGGGAGACTCAAAGGGGACATGGTGGAACATTTTAGGACTCAGGTCAGGAATAATGCATCATGGGGTATACGTGGGGATGCGAATAGGATGTGGCAGGGAGTAGCCCCCATAGTGAGAGAGACTGCCACTAAACTCCTAGGGTTTCTAGAAGACAGGGTAGGGGTCGGATGGAATCTTGGTGGTGGTCTGACGAGGTCTAAGGGGCGGTAAAGGTGAAAAAGAAAGTATTTAATGATCTGCTGGCAAGTGCAACAGAAGAAGAACGGATAATTAATAGAGTGAGGTATAAACTGGCAAAACAGAAGGCAAAGAAGACTGTCTCAATGGCCAAAGGAGAAGAGTATAATGCTATGTACAGGGATTTGGATACGGTCAGAGGAGCACAAAGAATTTTTAAGATATCGAGAGTTAGGGTAAATGAGACGGAGAATTTCAACCAAGTCTGTTGTATATGTGACGAAGAAGGACAGGTACTCACAAATGACCAAGCCATCAAGAGAAGATGGAAGAGGTACTTTTATAGCCTATATAATGAAGACATAATGGTCAATATAGAGTTAGAAGAACCTCCCGTGTCGAGACTTTGTCTAAACAGGAACTCATGGGGGATGATCACCAGGGGAGAAGTTACAAAGATATTGAGGGGGATGGGGAGCGGAAGGGCTGTAGGACCGGATGACATCCCTATATATGTATGGAAGCAAATAGGAGCTGTCAATATTGAGTGGTTGGTACAACTCTTTAATGAGATTCTCATATCAGCTAAGATGCCGGATGAATAGAGATTGAGTAGGTTAATCCCTTTGTACAAGGCCAAAGGACACATTAAAAAATGTCAAAACTATCGAGGCATCAAATTACTAAGTCATACCATGAAGCTGTGGGAAAAGGTAATTGAAAAGAGAGTACAGAGAGCAGCTTCTATACTGGCCAACCAATTCGAATTTATGCTTCGTAGGTCCACGATAGAAGCAATACATTTCCTTCGGAGATTAATGGAAAGCTACAAGGAACGAAGACGGGACTTGCATATAGTTTTTGTAGATTTGGAGAAGGCATATGACAGGGTGCCTAGAGAACTCATATGGTGGTGTTTTGAGGCTAAGGGCATTCTGAGGTTGTACATCAGCGTGATTAGGGATATATATGAAGGAACATTGACTAGCGTAAGGATGATAGGAGGTGACACGAAAGTGTTCTCTATTAGTGTTGGACTACACCAAGGCTCGGCTTTAAGTCCGTTTCTATTCACATTAGTGTTAGATGAACTTACCAAATATATTCAAGGAAAGGTACCTTGGTATATGTTATTTGCTGACGACATTGTCCCGGTGGATGAGACCAAACAGGGTGTCAATGCAAAGCTGGAATGTTGTAGAGAATTTTAGAATCAAAAGGTTTTAGAATGAGCAGGTCTAAGATAGAGTATTTAGAATGTAACTTTTCGGGTAGCCAGTTCGTAAGAGAGGCGATGGTAACGATTGGCACTGACATCGTACCATAACAATTGAGTTTTAAATATCTCAGATCCATCGTTCAGAGAGATGGAAATATCGATGAGGATATATTACATCGTATTAGGTCTGAGTAGATCAAATTGTAGAGTGTCTCAGGTGTTTTATGTGATAAAAAGGTCCCTGTAAAACTCAAAGGAAAATTCTATAATATGGTGATTTGGCCTACCATGTTATATAGGGCAGAGTGTTGACCTACTAAACATAGGCATACGCGACAGTTGTTAGTAGCAGAGATGCATATGCTTAGGTGGATGTGTGTCATTACCATCAGGGATATGGTACAAAATTAGGTAGTGAGAGCAAGACTACAAGTGGCTAGTATTACAGATAAGTTGAGAGAGAAAAAGGCTAAAGTAGTTTAGGCATGTTCGTAGGAGGCCCTCTGATGCTCCGGTACGACGTTGTGAGTTAATAAACCTTAGTGGCTACAAGAGGAGGAAAAGACGACCTTACAAGACCTGGAGGGAAGTGATCAAGAAAGATATGTTAGAGTTGGCCCTCACTGAGGTAGTTGGTAGAGTTAAGAAAGTCTGGTGGGACAGGACAAGGCTAAACGACACCCTTTAGAATCCTTACGCCTTATACTTATTGCATAGGAAGTATTGTGAGTAGTAAGTTTTTGGCTCGGTTGCAAAGCAGTTCTAGTTAGGGAAGATTCTGGTGATGGACGCCTAAAACTGTAGAATTGTCGCATCCTCAAGGTCGCGCAGCGAAGACTCCAGAAGCGAATGGCGACAAAAGAGCTGATCTTTACAAGGTGTAAGATAATAGCAGATCTGGTCAACCCTCAGGTATGTCCTTGCTATCTTGTATTGTAATTCTATTTACTTAAATTTTATACGTTTTTCTGCATCATGATTTTTCTATAGCATCTGTATATGGGTCTATAAGAAACAGCCTCTCTACTCTGTAGGGCTAAGGTTGCGTACCATTAGATCTCCCCAGACCCCGCTTCACTGCAGGATTTCGGACTGGGTGTGAAATGATGATGAAGTTTGTATTAAATAAATTATTAGATGCATATAATTTTTAAATTAATTATTTATGATCTTTTAAATTTTAATTTTATATCATTAATTCTCTTCATAAAACAAGAATTTACATCATATAATTAATAAATCTTATTATAGTATTTAGAATATACTATCAGTTTAATAATAACATTCTTTTTTATTTAAGAAGTTAATTTTGAGTTTTATAACTAGTTGGTACATCCTAAATCTCAACTTTAGCCCTTTTAAGTAAAAATTTTGGTATAGTTGTCTCCTGCAACCAAATTCAAAAAGAAACCAACTTCCGTCAATACAAAATAATGTAGTAGTGGAAAGTAAGGATCGTTCCCACAAGAAATTTTTAACGGTAAAGGTTAACGAGTTTAAAACTAAAACAAAGTAAGGGGGTTGGCTTTAATTCATGGCAATTTAAAAAAGAGTGACAAAATTCAAAAATCAACTAAAATAATTGGATCTAAAAATTTAATAGGAAAACCTTAGTTTCGAGTCACCGATGTTATCACACTAAAATAGATCCTTGATATAAAATTCAGTTCATCAATAAACATTCATTAGGGGATGTTTTCTCTTAAGTGTAAATGAATAGAAACATGTATTCTAAACATTCTTATTAATCAACAACCTAGATACGATCGTAGGTTCAATTGAATAATAGTGTTAAGAACCAAAAAACCAATTAACAAGATAACATATGTACGACATGCCTTTACTCAAGATGAGTGTCTTCTTAGAATTTCCCACTCTAACGTAAAGAAGGTAATCCTAGTTGCTACTTGTGATTAACAAAACCGAATGACATGTTTCATTAATCTAGTTATTAAACGAATCAATTCCTAGTTGCGTACCTAAAAATCAACCAATTCAATTTGAAAAAAGTAACTCGGAAGATACTCAATGTTCATTAACAAAACAAACTTTATTAAAATATTTCATACATAATAGATAAAAACATGGTTCTCCTCAATCAAGAAAAGGGGTTTAGCTACTCATAACGAAAGTAAAAATCAAAGAAAATAACAAAATATAAAGTCTTCATCCCTGGTTTTTCTCTAAAGAATCCAAAAATACTTAGAAGAAAATGCAAAAAGTGAAAGACCTATCTATGGCTGTCGAAAACAAGAAGAAAAGCTGCAGAAAAATTCTTCAGAAAAATATAAAAGTATCCGAAAACAAAAGCTGCATGAACAATAACTTTTCTCCCCTTTTATGCTTTTTTGATCCCTCTTCTCTCTCCTTCTCGTGATCTTCAGCAGATAATCCTTATCCCCACTTCAAGTTGCAGATATCCATTGATAAGATAGCAATCTAGTCTTCAAAGATTATGAAAATCTCGGATTTAAATTTGAAAACAGATCTGTAGATTATTTTTGTCCTTGCACGTGCCCACGTTTAGTCACTAAATTTGCTGTCAATTTGGAATTTTCATATTTTCTTTGTTTCTTTTGCATCTTTTGATTCAATTCCAAGTATAAAGTGTTGAAAATCACCTGAAAACAATTAAGAGATAATTCCATTAATTTTGGATAATAATTTTCACACATTAAAGATAATTAAATAGAAAATAAGCACAAAATGACAATTTAACAAATTCCCCCACACCAAACCTTTGCTCGCCCTCGAGTAAACATGCCAAACCACTACACTCTATCAATTCATCCTTCATAAGATTAAGTGCACACAATCTGTTAACTTGGGCCAGTCAGACTTAGATTGCAATACATATCATAATCACTTTTCATCGATACAAATAATCAAAGTCAAAATAAGACATTTTTGTTCAAAAGCAAATATGAAATCAAAGTGAATTCTTTTAAGGAAACAATAATCAATAACATCAGCTAAATACAATGTGCTCTTTGAGTAGAAGTATCAATAAACTGGTCTCAGAAAATATATAGCCAAAAGTCCAAAAACTTTCTAACTTAGCACTTTATTAAACTTATGAATAGGTAAGGCTAATGGGATTTGATGTTTCAGAATGTGGTGTTTTCTTTAAGAAACAAAAGGGGTCAAGGCTCAAAGGGGTTTGCAACGGTAAATAAGATAGATGGGTCATTTAAGTCAAGGGTTAAAAGAAAAAAGGGCCTTAATTATTTCTATCTAGCATGCATCTAATAGATTCAAACTGGTTGAAAGCAAGTTCTGAAGGTAATCACCTAAAGGAGTATCAAACACACAAAGAAATGAAATGACTTTTGAATGGACTCATAAAGGCTTAATCCTTCACATAGGCTCAATTGAAAATCCATTATGCTTTTATACATTACCTAATCACTCAAGCATCAATTTCTGAGTAAACATATGTAACCAACTACTTTAATCAATCAGAATGATTCACCTTCTATTCAGTTGGCCTAATTGGACTTCAAGCATGCAATTCAGTCTCATTCTAACTATTAAGGTAGAATTTCATGGTTTAACACACATCACATGCAAATTAAAAGATAGAAAAGAAATAAGCAAATCAAAATCAAAATGAACAAAGAAACAGTCAATTCAAAACACACAGTCACACAAACATTCACTGTTTGCTCCCCACATTTAATATACATTGTCCTCAATGTACTCACAAAAATAAAAAATCAAGAAAATGAAGAAAATAAAGGTTTAAGAAGCTTATCTGTTAATGCATCAAGGTGTTGGTGGAAAAGGCTGTTGAAATTTTTTTTGTTCGAAGAAAGCGAGCTGGTTGCGCTCCAATCTACCCCATTCAGAGTAAACTAGCTCAGCCAGTTCAATTTCTTTTGTAGTTTCAACCTGTAAATTCTCATAATTCGGTTTAAATCGGTGTCCATTAACTTTAAACACTTTAAAAGTGTTTAAACTTTGAATTTCAACTACACCTTGTGAGAAAACATTAGTAACAACAAATGGACCTATCTAACGAGATCGTAATTTACCAAGAAAGAGCTTTAGTTTAGAGTGATAAAGAAGGACATTTTGACCTATGGAAAATTCCGTTCTAATTAAGATTTTGTCATGAAAGGCCATCTTTTCTTTATAGATTTTAGCACTCTCATAAGCTTCATTACGTATCTCTTCCAACTCTTGCAATTGTAATTTTTTATTAATTCCATCCTCAATTAAATCCAAATTGCATTGTTTGACAGCCCAGTAAGCCTTATGTTCCAATTCTACAAGTAAATAACAAGGTTTTCCGAATACTAACCTGTATGGCAACATACCAATAGAAGTTTTATATGTTGTCCTGTATGCCTATAGCGTGTCGTCTAAACGCCAACTGTAATCCTTCATGTTAGGATTAACCACTTTCTCCAAAATTGATTTGATTTCCTTGTTAGAAACTTTGACTTGTCCACTTATCTGGGGATGGTATGCTGTTGAAGTTCGATGTGTAATACCATATTTCTTCAATAAAACCTCAACAATTTGATTATAAAAATGAGTCTCGCAGTCACTGATTATTGCTTTAAGCACTCCAAACCTGACAAAAATATGAGATTTAACAAAATCAACAATAGCATTATTAGTATAAGTTGCCATAGCTTCAACCTAGTTTGAAACATAATCCACAATAACGAGAATATATGTCTCACTAAAAGATGAAGGAAAAGGGCCCATAAAATCACTTCCCCATACATAAAAAGTTTCACACACTAGGATATTCGTGAGCAACATTTGGTCTTTTGGTCCCAAACCACCTGTTCTTTAACATCGATCACAAGACTTGCAAAATATATAAGCGTCATAAAATAGTTTAGGCCAAAACAAAACATATTCAAGCACCTTACGGGCTATCCTTCTGGGACCAAAGTGTCCACCACAAGCAAAAGAATGGCAAAAATTCAATATAGAAGGGATCTCATCATCAGATACACATCACCTAATAATTTGATCTGAACAATATTTCCACAGATGTGGCTCATCCCATGCATAATATTTAGCCTCTCTTTTGATTTTACCTTTTTCAGCTCGTTATAAAGTACTAGGTAAAGACTTGGTAATAAGAAAATTAACTATGCCAGCATACCAAGGTGTTACCTATTGTGTGGTGAATAAATGTTCATCTAAAAATTCATCTTTCAGGTTGTCTAAAGTTGTGTCTAGACAGATACGACTAAGTTAATCTGCAACCAAATTTTCAATTTCCTTTTTGTCTCGTATCTACATATCAAATTCTTACAGTAGTAGAATCTAACGAATAAGACGTGGCTTTGCTTCCCTTTTGGACAACAAATACTTCAACTCAACATGATCTAAATAAACTATGACATGTGTGCCCAATAGATATGAACAGAACTTCTCTAGCCCAAAAACAACTGCCAATAATTCTTTTTCTATTGTTGAATAGTTTTTTTGGGCATCGTTTAGCATCATCGAAGCATAGTAAATCATATGCGGCGTTCTGTTCATCCTTTGCCCCAGAATAACGCCTAACGCATAGTCATTTGCATCGCACATTATCTCAAATGGGAGAGTCCAATCTGAGGGCTGGATTATTGGAGCAGAAATTAGCTTCTCTTTTAATTCATTGAATGCTTTCCTACATGCTTCGTCAAACTTAAACTCCTGCATGTCCAAGAAAAAAACAAACTTTCCTTACACTTACGAGCTAAGGAAGAGATTTAATGATTTCTATCTTAACCTTATCAACCTCAATTCCCTTAGAAGACACTACATGGACTAAGATTATGCCTTGATCAACCATAAAATGGCATTTTTCATAATTCATGATCAAATTATTTTCAATGTAACTTTTCAAGATTTTTTCAAGGTTAATCAAGCAAATATCAAAAGACTCACCATAAACTGTAAAGTCGTCCATAAAAACTTCAATACAGTCATCCACATAATCAGAGAAAATACTTACCATACACCTTTGAAATGTGGCAGGTGCATTATATAGCCCAAAAGGCATTCTTCGATGCGCAAAGGTGCTAAAAGGACATGTGAAAGTCGTTTTGTCTTGGCCCTCTAGTGCAACAGAAATTTGGGGATAACCTGAGTAATCATCTAAACAACAATAATGAGTTTTCTATTTAAGTTTTTCAAGCATCTGGTCAATAAAAGGAAGTGAAAAATGATCTTTATGAATAACAAAATTTAATTTCCGATAATCGATACAAGTCTTCCACCCATTTTGCATACGGGTGGGCACCAATTCACCTGAAGTGTTCTCCACTACGGTTACATCAGTTTTCTTATGAACCACTTCTACTGGACTTATCCATTTACTGTCTGAAATTGGATAGATTATTCTAGCATCGAGGAGCTTCAGAATCTCCTTCTTGACTACCTCCATCATTGGTTGGTTCAATCTTTGTTGAGGTTGTCTTGTTTCCTTACCTCCATCTTCCAATAGAATTCGGTGCATACAAATTGATAGGCTAATCCCTTTCAAATCTAGCACAATCCATCCAAAAGCATCTTTGTAATTTTTCAACATACCCAATAATTGTGTTTCCTGCAAAGATGTTAATCTACTCGAAATAATAACAGGAAGAGTTTCATGCTCACCTAAATACACATATTTCAAGTTACCTGGAAGAGCCTTCAACTCCAATCTTGTGACTACTTTGGAACTTCTTTCTCTACTTCTTCTTCAACCTCTCTTTTAGAAACCTTTGAGGTAGGTTCCTTTAACTCTTTACAACTTCGAAGTGTGATAACACAAGCGCTCTTCTTTGGATTCACCTCAAGTTAAGAAGGGAACTTTCCTAAATTTTATGCCTCCAACCTATTGATGGTAATCGCCATTTGGCTCATTTGAGTCTCAAGATTCTGTATGCTGGCTTACATATCTTGCTAAAATTTCATGGTATTATGTTGAAAGTTCATAGTATTCGTAGCCAATATCTTGACTATGTCCTCCAAAGAATTATTTTCACTAGAACTTTGTCCCATTTGCTATTGTTGTCTAAGCACAAAAGGCTGTTTATATGACTAAAAAATAGAACTTACTTGTTGTCCCTGACTGTAGCCATAACGGAGGTTTGGATGATCTCGCCAACCCGGATTATATAATTTGACAATGGCTCATACTTCCCTTGAGGTTGTCCCAAATAACTACCCATTGCCTTGGCTTCTTCAACTTGGTCTTCTTGTAGAGTGGGACAAATATCTGTAGGATGGCCAACCATAAAACAAATACCACACATCTTAACTTCCTCTTTCCTAGATACCGCGAGTTAATGCACTAAAGAAGTCAAATAATCTAATCTTCTTTCCAATGACGAAACTCCCATCTCATTAACATGTCCTGAACCATGATCATTCCGAGCTCCAAAAGTTGAGAGTTATAAGCCATAGTTGAAATCAAATCCCATGCAGCTGCTGGTGTTTTATCAACTGGTGCTCCTCCACTTGTAACATCTATCATACTCCTCTCAGTCGGTAAAAGACCTTCATAAAAGTATTAAATTAACAGTTGCTCGCTGATTTGATAATGGGGGCAGCTTGCACATAGTTTCTTAAATCTCTCCCAATATTCATATAATGACTCCCTACTGTTTTGTCAGATGCCATATATTTCTTTTCTGATATTGGCAGCCCTAGCAGCTGGGAAAAACTTCTCTAGAAATAACTTCTTCATCTCTGCCCATGTTCTAAAACTTCCAATAGGTAAATAATATAACCAATCTTGAGCATCATCCTTCAAAGAAAAGGGAAAAACCCTCAGCTGTATTTGCTCTTTAGTGACATTAATAGGCTTCATCCCCATACAAACAACATCAAACTCTTTAAGTGCTTATAAAGATCTTCTCCCATTGTGCCTCCAAAAGTGGGTAATAAGTGAAATTCCTGACTTCAACTCAAAAGTATTATTATTACCCAAATTTGGAAAATTAATGCAATGAGGCTGTCAGTCCTCAGCTGGAGCATCTAGTTGGCATAAAATGCGATTTACATCCATGTTCCTTTCCCTCTATCATTCTTCTCTCAGTACTTGTTGTCATTCTTTTGTCTGCTTTCTTAATGCCTTTGTTGTTTTCTTAATTTCGGGATTGTAATGTAAATTTTCAGATTGATTTGAACGCAAAATGTACATAAACCGTAAAAAATTTCCCGAAAATGGCGCCAAAATTTAATATTGTTGTTGCCTGCAACTAAATTCAAAAAGAAACCAACTTCCATCAACACAAAATATTGTAGTAGTGGAAAGTGGGGATTGTTCCCATAAGAAATTTTTAACATTAAAGGTTAGCAAGTTTAAAACTAAAACAAAGTAAAAGGCAAGTTGACTTTAATTCACAACAATTTCGAAAAGAGTGACAAAAATCGAAAATCAACTAAAATAATTGGATCTAAAAATTTAATAAGAAAACTTTGATTTCGGGTCACCGATATTATCACACTAAAATGGATCCTTGATATAAAATTCAATTCATTAATAAAAATTCATTGGAGGATTTTTCTCTTAAGTGTAAATAAATAGAAACATGTATTCTAAACATTCTTATTAATTAACAACCTAGATACGATCGTAGGTTCAATTGAATAATAGCATTAAGAACTAAGAAACCAATTAACAAGATAACACATGTACGACATGCATTTAATCAAGATGACTGTCTTCTTAGAATTTCCCTCTCTAATGTAAAGAAGATAATCCTAATTGCTCCTTGTGATTAACAAAACTGAATGTCATATTTCATTAATCTAGCTATTAAACGAATCAATTCTTAGTTGCGCACCTAGAAATCAACCAATTCAATTACAAAAAATGTAACTTGGAAGACACTCAATGTTCATTAACAAAACAAGCTTTATTGAAACATCTCACACATAATAGATGATAACATGGTTTCCCTCAACTAAGAAAAGGGGTTTAGCTACTCATAACGAAAGTGAAAATTAAAGAAAATAACAAAATATAAAGTCTCCATCCCTGGTTTTTCTCTTAAGAATCCAAAAATACTTAGAATAAAATGCAAAAAACGAAAGACCTATCTATGGTTGTCGAAAACAAGAAGAAAAAATGCAGAAAAATTATGTAGAAAAATATAAAACTATCCTAAAACAAAAGCTACATGAACATTAACTTTTCTCCTCTTTTATGCTTTTTCGATCCCTCTTCTCTCTCCTTCTCGTGATCTTCAACAGACAATCTTTAGCACCACTTCAGGTTGCAAATCTTCATTGATAAGATAGCAATCTGGTCTTCAAAGATTATGAAAATCTCGAATTTGAATTTAAAAACAGATTTGCAGATTATTTTTGTCCTTGCACGTGTCCACACATAGTCACTAAATATGTTGTCAATTTGGAATTTTTGAATTTTCTTTGTTTCTTTTGCATCTTTTATTCGATTTTCATCTTTAAAGTGTTGAAAATTACCTAAAAACAATTAAGAGATAATTCCATTAATTTCAGATAATAATTTCCACACATTAAAGAGAATTAAATAGAAAATAAACACAAAATGACAACTTAACAAATTTAAACCAAGAAAATATTTGTTTTAATTATTAACATGACAAAAAAAAAGATGATTACTTTGTTGATATAAGTTAATTTACCTTTTTTAGTGACCACCAAATGAAAAACAATATAAGAGTACAATATGGATTTTATGGGAGCAATTTAGAGCTTCTTAGAACAATTATGTTCTAAACACACGCATCCTTGATTCAGCAACCAAGTCCAGGAAGATGTTCGAAGCAAAAGTGAAGGAACCATGTATAGAAGTATCATTCATGTCCATGGACAGAAGTAAGAAGTGTCATATGGTTATATATTCATGTTTCGAAAAAGATTTGGGCAGATAGACTTAAGTTGTTCTGTAGTTTGGTAGCTAAAATTTGGAAATTAAATGGCTGTCTCCTAAAGACACAGCAACGTAAATCGACTTCCCCAACAAAGTGCCAAAACCATCTAAAGCCATTATGCCTCGTGGTCCACAAGCATCTGCCTTAAGAGAGCCCCTAAAATGTCAGTTTGCTGGCTTCCAACTAACTCCATCTTACAACTTTAATGTTCTATGAGATTGGGTTTCGTTAATACACACCTATTTCACGTTCACTAAGGTAGTGTCAAACTTAAATGGCAAATATTTAGGAGTAAATTATTTTAAATATGATAATTTTTTAATAATTGGTTAAATTTATCATAATTTTTATTATATTAATGTGTTCCACATAACTTATTATAATTTAAAATTATTTCAGGACTAGACATCCTACAAAATATAATCATATTTAAACTTATTTTTATTTATATTTATGTTTTTTATACTTTCAATGTTTACGATAGCTTAATAAATTTTTAGTCATATGTTTTCAATTTTTACCCTAAGTGCATTAAATTATTTTTAATATATGTATACAATATTAAGTTAAATTTTAGAGATAATAGCTCAATATAATTAAGTTTTGTCACTAATTTAATTAGATATGTATATATATATATTTATAGATTGTGATATTTAGTATTAAAAATAAAATAAAATATATTTAATATTTTATCCAAGATATTTCAAATAATTTATCTCACGTTCATATATAGGTGTAAAAGCAATAAATTTTGTCATGGGTTGTTCTGTAATAAAAAAAAAGATTATGATCTAGGTCCTTAAAAACTAAATCCTTAAACAAACCAAAAAAATGATTATGATACTGAAAGCTTAGTTCTAGATCCTTAAAACCTAAATCCTTAAACAGACCAACTAAAATTTCTTGAAATATCTTTGCATGCTATAACTGGATGCGTGTAGTGTAAAATTTTAAGAAGGCAATGAGATCACAACTTTCACTGACCATAAACCATAAATTGTATTGTTGTTAATGGAATATTAGTTTGCATTTTAATTTTGCATGTCGGAATAGTAAGAAAAGAATGGAGAAAAGAAAACGATGACCAAGAAGAAGGGAAAGAGACGGGAAATAGAGAATAGTGTCTCAGGCACATTATGATCTTACAGAGAAAAGAGGCTTTGCTTTTAAAAGTTTTAGTATTCTCAATCTCTTCTCGAGTCGACACTCTCCCTGAAGAAAATGCTTTTGACCAAAAGCTGAAGAAAGGAGAAAGTGCCGTCTCTTTTAGAACTTCAGATTATAAATAGAAAATTTGCTTTTTATAATAAAATAGCACGTTAAAAATTTCTTGTTTTCCATGATCGGAGTTTGGAAAATCACAAGTGGACATAAGTTTGATTTTAATAAAATAAGATTGGCTAGCTGGTCTATGTTTATGCCATCAATTTAACCGACTAAGCGAATGATAAGCCTTTGAAAACCAAAAACAAACTCTAAGACGTTGTATTTTTCACTTGAAGTTTATAATTTATTTGTGTCTGAAAATTTTCTACAGTAGTTTTGATGTGATGTTGTAATGTTGCCGACATCGAATAATTTATTAATTTATAAATATTAAGTTGAAAGATTTGCATTTTATGGTAAATAGATAGAGATCATCTATTTATATATATTTATTTAATTAATTTTTTTGAAAATTTTGAAAATTTTTAAAATTTTTGAAAATTTTTATTTTAAAATTTTAGGTTTTCAGAAAAAAATAATTTTAGACTTCGATTAAAAATAATGAGAAATACATGCACTCACATTAAATAAATTAAAATTGACCTAAAATAATAATTTATTATAATTTTTGTTAAACCTATTTTAATATGTTTTGACTATTTTGGAATTAAGCTGGCTATTTAAAAAAAAAAGAAAAAAAGAAAAGGGCTCGTTATGCACGGTTTCAAGTTTCAACGACACATTAATGCACATTAAATAGGCGTAGACTGTAGGATGGTTACAAGAGCAACATTTATGTTGGCGATAATGACCGAACCTCGCCCATAATTTTCACACTAGAACTTCAAAAAACCATAGTCTGAGCTCTGCCTGCACTTACGAACACTTACGAACAATAGAGATCAATTCTTTCTTAGGTAGTAGAGCCACCTACTATTTGTGTTACCACGTCCTACATATGTAGCTAAACTCTGTCTCTTGCATTTACACTCTCTTTAAGCCAATATTCATTTCACTACCTTCGTAATTGGACTCTGTGCCAACACCTTAATTCACTTAGATTTAAGTGAACATCCAAGAG
>JANSVA010000216.1:34534144-34547341 GCA_025504915.1 Erythroxylum reticulatum
TATTCATTTCACTACCTTCGTAATTGGACTCTGTGCCAACACCTTAATTCACTTAGATTTAAGTGAACATCCAAGAGTGCATGAATTTTAGGTTGAATTTTGAAGAATTGGAGGGAGAATTTTCATTAAAAATAAAGTCTTTAATTTGGAAGAACCAATAGTTAAGGCCAAAAGTACATACGAAATTTATTCACTTACAACATAATATAACCTAAACTTTTGAACCATAATGTTTTCAAAATACTTAGAATAGATTTTAAATGGACACAATTAAATGTTCACATGACTTTATTTTTACATGTTTTAAATAGAAAGTGCAAATATTATATAATAAAATTTTTTAAATTAATCAAAAAGTGAGTCTTACAGTCTCATGACAACAGGAGTTTTATACATTTCAGACAACTAAGCCCC
Organism: Erythroxylum reticulatum; assembly: GCA_025504915.1. Classification (NCBI taxonomy): domain Eukaryota; kingdom Viridiplantae; phylum Streptophyta; class Magnoliopsida; order Malpighiales; family Erythroxylaceae; genus Erythroxylum; species Erythroxylum reticulatum. Next base: position 34,534,559 of record JANSVA010000216.1, read on the forward strand.
ACTTACCATGTGGTAATAAGGCTCATATTGATATATTTTAGACAATAAGTCTCACTTACCATGCGTAGTAAAACCTACTTTTTATTTAAAAATAAAAAATAATAACATGTTAGTATTGACACGATGTTTAATTAACATAAAGTTAATCCCATTAAAATGTTCATCCATTAAGATCTTTGAAACGTTAGGGTATGTTTCATATTTTGTTATAGATAATGATGTTCAAAATGCACTTTTGACTTTAATATATAAAAAGATATAAACTTTCATTATAATTAAAAAAAGAAAATTTAGATTCTTTTTATAATTTTCGTTTTTTGAAATGATCATTTTTCTTATACTTTGATTAATATTAATGACTAAATACACACGATATAATATTAAATATTTGATTAATTAAATGTCAATAATATTATAACTTAACTCAACTTTTAAGTTCAACCCAAACCAATTAAAAATGACTTAAATTATTGATTTTAAGATAATTGCAATAAAATATTTATTTGATTTGTATTTAATTAGTTTAGTATAAATTTAAGAATTGAGTTGAATGGCTATATAAGCTATATAAGTGACCTTTGATTGATAAAAGTATAATATTCATATTATCTATTTTTTTGGTTATTTTTAGTCAAAAATTTTAAAAAGTTTTTATAAAACTAAAAATTTTAAAAATTAAACAGTTTTTATATAAATTTCTTATAAAGTTTATGTCTTTTATTATTACAAAATTCACCATTATCCAATATTTAATTCTAAATCACTGATTTATCAAATAGATTTATGGATTATTATGCACATGTACAATTTATCCAATATTATTATTGAAAAATTCGTTATTGAATCATTGTTTCGAAACCCATGATAGTCTGACTTCGGTTTTTGGTTTATGCTTACATACTTTCGAGTCAGTTTCTTAAATGAGATTATTCGTATCTAAAACTAAATCTAAAGCTAAACAAGGTTGTATCTCCAAGAAAACCAGAAGGTTGTACATTTATAATTGCATGTCAGCCACTTGTCATATCGATACGAAGAACATACGCAGCAAGCCATCGTTCGGTGACTAGACCATTACACGACGTTAGCATACCAACAACATTAACACGTCAAAAAGTGCCATTTACTACACGATTTTCGCACCATTACCCAACTTCACCCCTTTTCTGGGTGTGTTTCATCGTTTCAGGACAACGATTTGGCGGCAAATTTACACATTTCTCCGAGTTTATGTACTCGTAATTTTTGAATTATCAAGAGGTATTATTGTATTAGAACTTTTAAAATATAAGATAAGTGATGAAAATACGTCACAAAAGAAGCTTTACCTCGATGTTTATTGGCTCTAACATTAAATGACAAATTCAATATCTTTAGTTATCGTAGATTTGATGCAGGGTCACGTGGCAAAAACATCTATTGTTTCATGCAAAAGGGCATGCCCAAATAATGACAGATAAGACCCCAGACATGAAACCGCTAGTTTATAACCCCAATGTTACTTCAACCCGTTACGATAGATGCTGTTCCGCAAGAGGACAAATTGCATCTAAGGTTAAGACTTAAGAGCCAATCGTCAAATAGGGCAATTTTAAATATTGAAATTTACAGTTGAAGTGCCATTATTGGCCTTGAAGAGTCTCCAAGGTCTCATAGTCTTATTTTCATTTCGCTAAAGGCTTTTCATCCCCACAACTTGAAATTTGAGTTTCATTTGCTGATGTTGCTATAAAAATTTGAACTATTCATAAGTTTTTATTGATACCGAGGTGAGCCTTAAATTATTGTTTTGTAACTTTTTTTAATGAAAAAATTACAAATTTAAGTTACAAAAACAATTTCTTTATAAAATATTAAAAAAACTTATAAACAATTTTGTGCACTCTAGTTACTATTGTTATTAGTTTTGCTGTTATATTAAATATTCTAGTCAGTGTTTGTAATTATAAATTAACAAAAATTATTAAGGCAATTCATTATTATGACATATAACAATTTAGTTTGTATGGAAAAATTTTCAAAGGTCTTTAATATTTTATTTCAACTCATTTTTTACTATAATTTATCAAAAATAAAAATAGGATAATGTATAAACTAACATATTGGAACATCTACACATTATTATTAGGATTGATATAAAATATTAACAATTAAAATATCATCTTTCATTTATTCATTAAGAAATACTTATGGATTGTCAAAGTTTATATGATTGCTCATTCCTTTTGAAAGATTATACATCACATGATAATATGAAATTATTAAAATAAAATAAGAATAATGTTACTAAAATGAAATAAACTTGTTATTAATACATATTAAAAAAGTATATAATCATTCACAATTATCTATCATTTTGGCTTAGTTTGATAAACAACTTATCAATTGTTTTTCAGTTAATTGACTCATTTTTAAAGGTTTAACTATATTAAAAAGCTATTTTATCGTTTAGTTATGAACTGATTAGATTGATTAATTAAACCTAACCTGCTGTTTTATAAAAAGCTTCAATATAAGAGAGTTTTGAAAGAAACAACTGAAATAGCTGTTTGCAATGACCGTAACATCCATAATAGTCACAACCTAGTCACGGGGGTCATGACTAGTGGGGGGACTAGCCACAATATACTTGTGTTTTTTTTTTTTTTAAATTTGCGTATTACTATAATGAAAAATTAAATTAAACTTTAATTTTAATTATGCTATTATGAATTTTATAAAAATAAAATGATAAAAATAAAAAATAAATTTTATTTTTATTTAATTTTAAAATAAAAATTTAAAATTTGATTAATTTATTAAAATTATTTAATTAGTTTATAAATTATATAATGCAGCCATTTATTTAAGAAGACTCAAACACCACTTTGATTCATCATCCAACAATTAATAATAATAATTAATTTGTAAATTTTTTTTCCATGTCTTAATTAATTTAAACATTTTAAATTTTGTTATTTATTTTAATAATTCAAAAAAATTATAAATCATGAACAAAAATATATTAAATTTTGATTAGATTAAAAATTTTATTTAACTCTAATTTATTAATTCATTATTCTTTACTAAGAATATCCAACAAAATACTAAGATATATAATATTCATGTCCTTATAATTTTTTTAAAAGTTACGTTCTCATAAGTCATTTTACACATAAACAACTAATATTAAACAGTTAATTTTATCAAACATCTCTAACAAACAGATATTACAATCTGCAAGTCAAATTAGCTAATATAATCAGCTATTAGCTAACAGCTAATAGAATCAACTAACATCTTATACAATCAGTTGTTTGCCAAATATGACCTTTATAAATGATTTCGATTTGACCCTATGATTGTTCAAATTTACTAAAATAAAATAAACACGTTTAATTTACAAACTAAATGATACATATTAGCTAATCATTACTTATGTTTCAATTATATATAATTAGTGTCTGTTTAGATGAGCTTGTACCAATAGAGTTTTTATCAGTAGAGTTTTTTTTAGAAGAATTTTTCTAAGAAGTCAGTTCACTGTTTGGGTATCATTTAAAAAAGAGCTTTTTTGAAAGAGTTTAATACAATAGATTGTTTAGCAACATAAAATAAAAAAACTCTTAACTTTAACTATATTTTATTTTGTAATAAAAATTATTTATGCATATATATATATATATTATTTAAAGTATATTAAACAATATGCAAAGCACAATATATTAATTATTATATAATTTTAAACAAAATGAAACATAAATGAAAATATATCTAACCAAATCTTTTACATGGATTATAACATAAGTAAAACTAATATAAAAATAAATATTAAAACATATAAAAAGCTAAATAATATTATATAATTATCAAAATAAACATGAAGATGAGTTTGTGGGTATTGTGGAAATTACGTGTAAAACATAACGACAAAAGAGACTAAAAAATAAGCTAATTAATTGATATGAAAATTTTATTGAAAAATATTTTTTGAGAAGCTTCAAATTTGAACTTCTTAAAAATTTATATTTTAACTGTCAAAAAAGTTGTATCTATTAAAAAAGTACTTTTTTATTTTACAGTCAAATATTCATTCTTCTTAAAAATACTTTTGTGGTAAAAAAAAAAACTCATTCACCCTCTAAAAACTCAACCAAACTAGCACTTAGTTATAACGATGTATTGAAGCAAAATTAATAAATGTTATTAGATAACACATATTTTCCTTAAAAAAAGTCATTATTTAAAGCATTAGCGTATTTTAACTTTTAATATACTAAAAGTCTCCGCCAAGGACATTTGGGTAATTTCAGCCAACGCTCTAATTTTCATTGCCTATAAAATACCAGGAGAAAAACATATGCAAGCATGTCTGAGAACTGAGAAGTGGTGATTGTGTTTGGTAATAGGTTAATATAGCCTTATGTAGTATCTGCTACTTCGACTCAATTTCAGCTTTCTTTCTTCTGTCTTTCTGCTTCTCGCTCCAATTATTATTATTATTTAATCTCAGAAGCTCAGTTCCTTTTTGAAAAAAATCAAGTCTTTCCGCGGTACAAAAGCGCCTCTACTTTTATCGTTCAGCTCTTGAAAGCGGAGAAAAAGCCTCTGACTTTCTCTTCCATTGCCATGGGATGCTCGTGCTTTTATGGAGGCTTTCTGTAACTTATATTGCTTCTTGTGTCCATCATGGACTTTGGGGTTCTGGGGTTGGATGGTTTGGTGTGTCCTGAAAATATTGGTGCTCCTTCTCAGGTCTCAGCTTCTGAGACCAAAACAAAGATTCTTGAATCTGGTTCGGTTAAGCATGGGAGATCTTTAGGGTCTGGTCAAGATGACTGGGGGAGTCTAAAGATGGCAAGGACTGATGATGTTTCAGTCCCCAAGTCAATGCCATTGCACCAAACTAGTGGTTTCTTGAGATCTAATGTAATAGTCTCTGGTGATTCTCGCCAGCAAGAGCACATGCTTAGCTTCTCTTCTCCCAAACCAGAAGCTACTCGTTTTCTTAATAAAAGTGGTGGCTTTGTGGATAGAAGCGCTCAAAACATCAATGGTTTCCCTTATTATCAGCAAACATCCTCAGCCTATGGTAGAAGTGGAGGTAGGGTAGACTATTCTTGTGCCTTTTTCCTTAATTATTAGCTTTGTTTGGTCAAAGTTTGCTTGTGGGCTTGCTCTGGTACTTGATTTTATGAAGTTTTTTGTTTTCTCGGAGAAAACTAAGATAACCAGTTCTCAGGTGTCGTTTGCTGATGCTTAGGTTTGTCATTATCTTCATCTTCTACCTTAGGCCTTATGGAGTTATATTGGGTATTTGGGAAAATTTACTTTTGATTATCGTCTAAGGGAAAGATTGACTATTTTCTTGATCTTTTAAAAGCCTGAGTTGTTCTGCTTTGGATTTGGTATAACTTTTGGCACCCAACAATCACTAAAAAGAAGAGGTGAACATTGAGGAAATTAATAGGACTAGATAAACTTGCAATCCATAGACCATTTTATCTGTATTTTCTTTTCCTCTAAAAGTTAATGGTTCATTTACCTGCATTTATGTTGCTGTCAAGAAGTGTTTGTATCCAAATTTGCAGGTTATGGTACTGGAAGCTTGCATGGTCCTTTTGCTCGGACAAGAGGCCCTTTCACTCCATCTCAACTGATGGAGCTAGAACACCAAGCTTTAATCTACAAGTACATGGCTGCAAATGTGCCTGTGCCTTCCAATCTGCTCATCCCTTTTAAGAAATCCATGTACCCGTACAGTTTGTTGGGAGCTTCATGTAAGCTTCTTTATGATCCTTGGAAATAAACATCAAGTATTCCTGCACTTTTCCCTGCAATACCTGGATAAATAATCATACTTTTGAATAAATCTGCAGTTGTTTCTGCTTTCTTTGTCTCTATCAAAACTTTTAAATGTTTTCTTGTCTAAGAGACAATGGCTATTAGTGTGTTAGGATTTCCTTACTTTACTGTTTGTGTAGACGCTTTGATCTGTTTCTTTACATCATATTATGGATTTTTGTACGTTATGTTTGTTTTAGTTTTCTCAATCAGATAATGAAATTGCTTTTGCAAATCCGTTATATGTCATCAAAGGAGGTTCTTTCAGTTTTTAAGTAAGAGTATATTTTTGAGTTGATCTTCTTTTCCCCTTTCTATTAGCTCATTTTTCTTCTACTTCAACCCTCTTTTTCTTTTTTCTTTTCTCTCTGTCTTGTTTCTTTCTAATTTACAGTGGGACGGAGTACTTTCCATCTGGACTATGCTGGCAACATCCCTGATCCTGAGCCTGGTAGGTGTCGTCGAACGGATGGAAAGAAATGGCGGTGCTCGAGGGATGCTGTAGCTGATCAAAAGTATTGTGAAAGGCACATAAACAGGGGCCGTCATCGTTCAAGAAAGCCTGTGGAAGGCCAGACTGGCCATGCTGGCACCATGACTACCAAGTCGAAGATGGTGCCAGTTGCTTCTTCCACGTCGACGACAGTTCTAACCAGTCGAGGTGCTTCCAACATCCTTACTGTCGCACAGCAACAGTTTAAGAGCTTGCAACCAGCTACTGCCAATTCTCCTGCAAATGCATCTGTCAACAGGTAAACTAATGATGATTTCTTGTGCTTGAGTTTTCAATATTGTGTTTGTAATCTTAAAGTTTATACAAGTCTACAGAGTTGATAATCATTTTCCTTTAATTTTCCTATAAAGTTGACATTATCATGTCATCTTTACTTTTGGTTCCTAAGAGTTGGACTTAGGATTCCTTTTAAGGTGGATACTTTTTTTTCCATTATTCAAGTTGTTGCTTTAATAGTTTCTTAGATTGTTTACTTCAATTGTTTGATACTAAACAAATTACATTCAATTGTCAGAGGACAAGATACACGAGGCAAAACCATTGTCTCTTCCAAAGGGGATCCAAAGTCTGAGGGTTCTACTCCTACCATTTTGGAGCAAGATACTGGAATCGTCAAATCTCCTTCATTGAAGTTTGGACTTGTTTCCTCTCATTTCCTTGGAAATCCTTCATACAGTTCTTACATGAACACCAGAAGTTGTGATTCTTTTCTAAATTTCAGTGACCAAGAAACCGAAGACCAACATCCACGTCGCAGATTCATGGATGACTGTTCTAAGGACCAGGGAAGCAACTCGGTCATTAGTTGGCCTGAAGAGCTGAAATCTGACTGGACTCAACTCTCAATGTCAATCCCAATGTCCTCAGACTTCTCATCGTCATCGTCCTTTCCAACACAGGATAAAGTTACGTTCTCGCCACTAAAGTTATCTCGCGAATTTGAGCCCATCCAAATGGTTTCAGGCCAAAAGACAGCCAGCTGGACGCCGATCTCTTGGGGAACTTCAGTGGGTGGTCCACTGGGGGAGGTGTTAAGCACTACTACAGGCAATGCACGTATCTGCAAGAGTTCATCAGACCTTAACTTTTCGACTGAAAGATGGGATGGAAGCTTGCAGTTGGGATCTTCTCCAACTGGAGTGTTGCAAAAAGCAATGTTTGTTTCACTTTCGAACAGCAGTTCAGGTAGCAGCCCTAGAGCTGAAGGCAAGAAGAACAATGATGGTGCTAGCTTCTACGAGGATGTGCTTAGTTCAACAATTGTGAGTTCGTCTTTGTAAAATGCTTTGTCCTGGAACCATGGAACTTGTGGAAGACAAGACTTTGAAGTTGTTTATCTGATAAAAATATATTTCTTTTGTTTCTCTTTGGTTGCTTTTTTTTTTTCTTTTCAAAATTTAGAATGTAAAAGACTTTGGCAGATTCCATTTAACAGGAATTGGTCATTTTGTTGTTTAATTTTATCAGGTTGACATTTTTGGAATGACTAATCTTAATATCGAATCAAACTGAATTATTTTAAAATATATTTTGAGTTTGAGTTTACGTGTTTGGAAACTTAAATTCTATTTAGTCTATTACCAATGCTAAATTTTATTAAAATATCTTTCACGTATAATAATACTTGCTTCTAATATTAAAATAAGCATTGAATTTTTGTTAAACTGCCTTTAATTAATTTAATATAATTAAAATATAGTGAAATTATTAAAAGGAATGGTGTTTAAAAATTGAATAAATATATTAAAAATTATAAAATGATATAAAGTACAATATATATAAAAATAAAGAGTTCATAAATTTAAAAATATTTTGTGTTGAATTAAATGAATTTCCAATCAATATTTTGATAATAATAAGACATAAATATGATTAACGAATTTGTTATCATAGATGAGAAACTATAAAAGAACAAGATGGACCATGTATAACTTCAAAAGATTCTTTAAGAATATATAAAGAAAAGTTAAAATTTGAAATCTTCAAAGTAAAGATTAAGTAAAAAACAAAAGATCTTGTATTTTGTAATGTTAATTGTAGTATCTTCTAGTCACTTTTGAGAACCCTATAGGTCGGCGTATAAATATTTCATCTTTCTTCACTACATGAGTCTTCTTATAAAAAAAGTCTTTTGATCTTCCAAACACTCTTTAGGAAATATTTAGAAGTTGCTTTTTATTATAATAGAATTAAACTAATTAAGTTTGAGCATTTGAAGTTATTAAAATCATATTTTTAAGAAATTGGTTGACCAATATAAGTTAGTGGTCAATTAATATAGATTAAACATGTAATACAACTATTTGTTGACACATTGATCGACCAATGTATAAATATGTAATATGCCATTTGTTGACATCTCGGTCGAGCATTGTCCCTTTCAGGGGTGCATTGGTTGACTAGTATACCCAAGTAGTCAATCAATGTCTTAATGACTAATGAATATGTGTATTCAATGCACATTGATATACTAATATGCTACACTAATCTATTGTAACTGTTAGTTTTTGGCTTTAATTTTTAATAAGGGTCCTAAAATCCTATAAACACATATATTTTCATTGGTTCTTAAATTTAAAAGTATTAGAGTGTTTTATACTCATTTTTTTAATTTGGAGTATCTTATACACATTTTTCTAAGTGTTTACCAAGTATTTAAGCATCATTTTCTCATATTTATATGAATGAGCCTATTTGAAATTGTTAAAGTAATAAAGTGAGATATTTTGAGTTGTAAGAATTTGATGGAGGTTTTATGTTGTACTTGGGGGTGTCCTAAGTGACATTGAGGTCCCTCTTCATCGTAAAGGAATATCGTAAAATGATTCTTCCTTGCAAAGAAAAGATTGTATAAAAGTTATTCTTCACTTTAAAAGAAGACTTATAAGGAAATTCTACGAAGAATCTTGGAAGTGCACATAGGCAAAGGATATAAATCAGTTTGCATTCCTCTTTTCTTACCTTTTTTGTTTAATTGCTTAAGAGTGTTGTTAAAAATTATTATTTTGTATAATATTTTCTTATTTTATAAATTGTATTTATTGACCCAATAAGTTAGTAAATGTTTTTGTTTAAAATTTATTAACACTCAATTTACCTCATTCTTGAGTGCTATTAGTGACTAATAAGTGATATCAAAGAAAGCATGTCTATTAAGCTAGCATTTTAAGCAAAATTCTATGTAAAAATCATAATGACATATTTAGGAGTATCATCATCATCATTCAACTAAAAACGAAATAGTTTCAAATGGTCCCTTTATATCTATAAAAAGCACCTAATTGTTGGATTGTCTCCCAATTAAATCCTATAACTAAACTACTAATAAAAATCCTACAAAATACTTAGTCAAAACAAAAACACCTAATTGTTGGATTGTATCCCAATTAGCGCTTCCTTATGAGTCTTTTGATAGGACTTCTCAACAAGTCCTTCTTCAACTTGGATCTATTAGCGGCTTGCTTTTACCCATTTTCTTATATAAAGGTTCACTAGTTTGCAAAATACCTGCAAATAGGCTACATGTTGCAAGATGATAAGGACATAAGGTATCTAATTAAAAAAACCAAGTAAATCCACTAATGTCTTTTTTAGTAACAAATTGTCAATTAACAAGGAATAATAAAACTCTCTGCATCTTCGATTGATTATAAGATTTTGTTTTATGAGAAGTAAGAGCCCTCTAATACTTAAGATGATTGTCGATAATTCCTCGATAATCTTTTTATTTGGGTACTCTTTTCATCTTCCTTTTTCTCATATTCTTTCTCTTCTTAAATTGAGACTTCCTCATTTTCTTCAAACTGTATCTTCTCTCCACTCCATAAAGTTATCATATTCATATGTTCCCTCAAAGTTGGCCCAGTGTATTCGGTTAAAACACCTGATTATTTAGTTTTATGGAGGGTAGCCTTGCTTAAAGCAACAAATTTTATAAGGACATCCTCAAGACGTTGATACCCTTTTTGCTATTGTTATTATAGAAATCTAGATAAAGCATGATCGTTCCATTTAAATTCATAATAACTACTTTATTCTAGATTATAATTATTCTCGTATGTGATATCTTGGGGCTAGTTCTCTGTGCAAAATGGATGCCCTTATATATAGTTTAGTGCTTGACATTAATGATTAGAGTGATTACCTCCACAAATGTCATAACTCATCATAAATATTGGTTGACCTTTCCAATACATGTCACTAAGGCTCTCGTTCTATGTTTCCAATACGACATAAGCGATAGCATGTCATAAATCCCTTAAGAATTATGTCTTCTCTATCCTTCCATTCTGTTTGGTGGCTATGAAAATGAATATCCGAATCCTAAAAAATAAGTTACAAACACAAGATTAAGAAAGAGAACTATAAGGACAAACAAATAAATATAAAAAGGAAAGAAATAAAAACTACATTAAAAATGACTAGATTAATAAAAATAAGGTTTTCATTATATTACAATCCTTGAAAACAACACCAAAAACTTGATTGATGTTGAATTATTATAATCGCAAGCGTATAGTATAACTGTAACTAGCATTGATGAGTATAGGTTGATCCCATAAGGACCACAATTATCTTTCTATTATTTAGTCTAACAAATCATAATGCTTATGATTAATCAAATTTAAATTAAAATAATAAACTAAAATAAAACACCACAATTGACTTACTAGAACAAAGTTTAAACTAAGTATTAATCAAAGAAGACAATGGTACTTGGAATTTGAATCCCTTATGACTTCTTTTGAAATCATGAGTTCACTAATCAATTTAATCTATAATTCACTGAACTGGGGAATTTTTCAATTATGATATCATTTTTCTTAAGAATATTGACATGTAATCCTAAGTTGGTTAATTAAAATTATAATTAAAACCTTTAGAATTGTCTTAATCAATTTATGAATTTTACTATTAAGTTTGACCATAATTCGAAAGATTTATGTCTACTGTATAAGGATCGTTTTTGCTAGACCATAAAATTGGTGATCACATTCTGCTGGTTCAAGAACTCATGAAGGACTATAACTCTGGTAAAAAACTCAACAATTGTATGATAAGGTAGACTTCTTCAAAGCTTTTGACACCATTAGGCGGGAATTTATTCAACTATGCCTTGAAGCAATTCACATCCCTCCCAAATTTGTGCAATGGATCATGACGTGTATTCAAACTTCTACATTGAGTGTGCTTGTTAATGATTTTCTATCTAAACCCTTAAAACCAGCTAGAGGAATACGTCAAGGTGATCACTTATCTTCATACCTATTTACTTTAGTAACGGAGGGCTTTTCTAGACTATTAACCTAACTCATCACTTCCAATGGGGGATTTAAATTTCATCACAATTGTAAGGAGATCAAACTTACTTACCTTATATATGAGGATGACTTGTTACTGTTGTGTGAAGCTGATTCATTTTCCATCAATATAATGATGCATGATCTTCAATCATTTGCTCAATGGTTTGGCCTTAAGTATAATCTAGATAAGAACACTGTTTCACTTAATTTATGCTATTTAGGTGTTCCTGTTACTGCTTCTAAACTAAAATAAAGTGATTGCTTTTCTATTATTGAAAGAGTGAAATCGAGGGTCATGGCTTGATAAAATAAGTTCTTATCCTATACTGCCAGGGTAACCCTCATTATTTCGATTGTTAGTAGCCTAGCCTTCATTTCCATTAGACTGCACATGTAGCTCTACCCAAGAAAGCTATAAAGGAGCTACAAAAAATAATGAAAAACTTTCTATGGACTGGCATCTTTGTCAATTCCAAGCAAGCTAAAATCAAGTGGAGCGATATCATGATCTCAAAAAGCAAAGGAGGTCTTGGGATCATTTCCATAACATAAATCTAGAAGGTTTTGATGTGTAAGTAGCTGTGGAGATTGAACAGTAATACTGACACATTATAGATCCAATAGGCCTATGAATATTACTTAAACTTTACCAACTTCTGGTAGCTAGATTGTTCTCGGGTAGGATTTGCCATTTTTAAACAAATGATGGCATAGTGAGGGGGCTATCTACTTTTGCATTCAACATTGAATTGGAAATGGTGCTAGAACGTGGTTCTAGTTCGACAAGTGGCTTGATATAAGCCATGTTTCCTAAATTCTTGATCTCCAACAATTACAAAACTGACTGCCACTCATTCTTAAGTGTTGGCTGAAATAACCTAGAATCTGATGTCACATTGGGGTTACTTCAAAATTTAACCAAGGATTACATATAGTGCAACCTCTAGTCGTTCTCTCTGAGGAAAAAAAATAATGAAATAATTTCTTAAGTAACTAAATGTAATGCAACCTAAACTATGGAATGGGGTGTGAATTGATCAATTGCCACTAAAATTTGCAGTGAATGAGAATAAACATAAAGGACTTGTTTTGGTATTTTAAATTTAAAATGAGTGATATGAAATGGTAGTGAGTGAATGTAAT
>JANSVA010000216.1:34572518-34591380 GCA_025504915.1 Erythroxylum reticulatum
TGAATGATCATTGGATATAATTAAGTACCTATCTGATTAGTGGTGAGTCAAGATGGGATCTATCGACTCTAGGTAATGAGTTTGAACTCCACGTTTTCATTGATCTTAATGATTGTTTCAAGACCTTGACTAGGGCAATTGAATGAGTGAGGAAAGGAGTTTTCTAAGTCATTCACCAATCATTAATGATAGACCTGTAACATAGTTGGTTATCTAATAAGGTTTGACAGTTAAACCATACGTTAGGATAATCCGGAGTTGTAATGATGGAAGGTAATAATACATTATCCTTAAACTAAGGTTTTGCCTTTGTAAAGTTGTTACTTTATACTATCCATTTTATATCAAAGACAAGAGTGTCAGAAAACTATATATACAAACTCTTGCTTTTGTAAGTAATATATCATTTCTTTTTATTTTTCAAAACTTGAAAAAAAATACTACTAATTACTTTTCATTTGGTCGTACCTTTTGGTTAATTAATAAAACCAAAACAATAACTACCATGTACTTCATAGAGATATAGTATGCACAAGAGTTTAGAATAATTCCATTTCCACATATATTCGGGATTCTGATATATGTTACTTTCCAACAGGAGACTGCCTTCTTCAGTCTCTGCTCTCCATTTTTCAAAAAGAAATAATCGTTCTGAAATCACAGGTTGGGACTGGGGTTAAAGAATTGGATAGGAAAATCTTATTCAAATATGAAATAAGTTAAAAAGTTATTAATCTAAAATGTATGGGTTCCATACCATGCCCAACAAACACTTCCATGTGCTATTGACACAAAGGAACAACTTATGTGTCAATATGACTATTATTAAATTACTTGTCAATAAAAACAACACATTGGATCTTCCACATGATATTGGGAATCAAAATATGGTAATCGAATACGATAGAATACGGTGCTCTTCAATGTTGAAAACCATTGAAGTGAGGCACTCTAACTATGTTGACATATTAATATAATGAAAAAAAGTTAATAAGATTAACGCACAATGTACCAATCCAATGAAAATCATGGAAATCAATTTATTGGTAAAATTTCAGCCTATATTTTAGAATATTGTTAGTTGAATCCCACTCCTTTGCCAATCTAACTTGGTGATATGGTCTTACCTTATGATAATCATTGTAACCAAATTACCTTATGATCAGAGAAAAGAACATAGAGCTATACTATAATAACACAGACTATTGACGACGATTTTTGAAATCATCGCTAAAAGTAAGTTTTTTTGTGAAGAATTCTTGGTTTGCAGCAGAATGTCAAAATTTTTGTGATGTTTTACATAATCGTTGCTAATTATATATATTTTGCGACAATTTTAGCTAATCATCACAAAAGGATTAACATTTAGCAACAACTTGTTGAATTCGTCGCCAATGTTGGAGCCTTTTGCGACAATCCAAGTTAAAACGAAATTGCAAATCGTCGCGAAAAATTAATATTAAAGATTTTATATCTAAAATTTGTAAAATGTTTTCAAAGTTTTAAATATATTATTGAAAAACATATGCATGGTAGGTAATTTAAAATTTTAAAATTAAATATTTTTTGAATATAAAAAGCAATGTTTTAAAACGTAAACCGGACATCAAACCGGTAAAAGAAAAGATTTAAAGTTTAAAGATTCAGTTGGTATTAAACTACTATAAAACTGATATATAATAAATAAAAAGTAAAAATTATAAGAATAAATACAAATAAAATAATTTGTTGAAATAAAAAAACCAATGAATTAGAGGTTATACTAAACTTTACAACTTATATTATAGAAAAAATTAATTAACCTTAATAAGTAAAATATGTAACTAAATTCACAAATTATTATATGAGTGATTATCTATCTATATTATTACTTTCTTTGACTTATTTTATAAAAAATAAAATTCATTGTAAATATTAAAAGAGTCAATATAATTTACAACAATATTAAATTAAATGTAATTATGGTACAAATAAAAAGTTATAGTTCAAATAATTGAACGAGGTTTAAAGTAAATAATAAAAAATTAAAAATACAAAATGAAGTAACTAGATGTACATAAACACTTGAAAAGTAATTATTGATTAAATTAAAAGCAAGTCAACATCTTCATTTCTTTAATGTTACCATATAAACAAGTAATTTTAAAAGGTTATATTAAAATAATAGTTGTTGATTGAAGAGGGACACCGAGCAGTCTGATTTGTGAACTTGATTCATTATGTCAACAAGAAAGGGGCCATTTAAGTATATGGGAATGAATTATGCAAAAAGAAACAACAAGCGAGTAGGTAGATTGTTTGTTATTACTTACCAACAACAGAATAGTGAACAAAATCTCACTTATTAAACTTGCTACAACAATTACCATAGTTTTTAGCTTTGGAGTTTTTGATCAACAAAGGATATATAAACCAACTACCAAAATTAGCTTAACATGAAATAGAGTTCAACACAAAAAAAACTAATTAATTAAATCATCCTATAAAGCTATCAAATTATGCTTATCGGTTATTTCTGAACAAATTGAAACCATGAATAATAGTGAACAAACTCAAACTTTATACGAACATGTATTGACAACTAGAGTCAACATTTAACTCCAAAACCTATTCATTTATTATCAAATTTGTTGTTCCTTCATCTATCCAATTCCGCATCTCATACGAAGCAATTCCTAGTGACAAACGAGAGACATAATTATTTTTAAACACAATATATAACCACATTAAACTATATGGAAAACAACACACAACAATGATAATAACTACTTGCTGGAATCATCACAGCAGCAACTCAACCCACCTTCCATAACTAAGCTAAACCTAACTTCACACCCACAAAAACCTTTGTTAATCCATGTTCTCACAATAGCTTTGACAACCAACTCTAGAAACAACGAACGATAATCTGCTAAAAGCCAAGGATGATTTTTGTTCTTACCTTAGCTTATCCAGAAACAGAGAACAATAATTTGCTAAAAACACCAAGGATAATACTTATTCTCACCTTAGATTTGAGTTCGACACCTATCTCTATAAATAGAGAACAATAATCTGTTACAAACTAAGTATGATCCTTGTTCTCACCTTAGCTTCGAAACCCATCTCTATAAACAGAGAACAATAATCTACTACCTTAGCTTCAACACTCATCTCTAGAAATAGAGAATGACGCCACCCATTTCTAGAAACAGAAAACAATAATCAGTTTTTAAAAAATATGATAAAAAGATAAACATATCTAAAATTTTAATGTTAATAAGATCAAAACATCATAAATTTAAGTTTACTACCATTCTTAATCATTAATATTTATTAACAATAAAGTAATAATTTATATAAATATTGAAATATGATAAGCACTATGAAATAATGATATCTGGGATATAAGTACTACAAGATGTTAATTTGAAGTTTAACAATTTTTACAAACAAAATAATAAGTAAAGTTTCACCCTTAATATTCCGTTGAAAAGGAAAAGAAATATTTTTTTCTAGATTCCAAGTGACATTAGAGTCTGTAGAAAAGGTAAAGGGGTTTCTAGTGTCTAGATTCTCAAGAAGGCTCCTTGCATGTTCCAAGCCATCAATTGAAACAGTTAAAGATCTTCCCTCAGGGTCTGGTGAATTGATACCATCTTTTAACAACTTCTTTCTTTAATTAAATTTCCAAAAGATACAGTGAATGATTACCCAGATGTAGTATGCATGATGGTATTAGATGAACCGCATGTATTAAACATTTCACCTAATGAGCAAAGATTATAGAACAATCAAAGTTAAATTAAACAGTATTAGGAGCCCAAATTCAAACACTTGCGCACCGATTGATAAACTTTATCATCGTCATAATGAACAAACATAGTTTTTACAATCGACCACAGGTTTAAAACAACTGATTTTTTAATCCTCTACGGACCATCGGGACATTGCCACCACCACCGCCACCACCTTCATTTCCATTTGTCTTTTAAAGATTTGATTAAGTGTAACACAACATATATTATATATCATCAAATGTTCATATAATAACTTCATAACAAAAAATGAGATACAGATAATAAAGAAAGAGAGGTAGTTCAGATGATATTAAAACCTTGAAGAAGAAGATCGACCATGGAAGGCAATTGATGATTAGTGTTTGATAAGGATATTTGTTTTGTATCAATTTGTTCTTTATTAGGGAGAATTTTTCCATATTCCTCCAAGTGGAGCTTATTTCCACCATCGAAAACTAGTCACCATGTTGACATTTAGCGATGAATTAATGTTAACAGTTTTATTATGAAAAGTCAATAGAAGAATTCTTATTTGAAATATGCGTATGCTAAAAGATTTGACCTTTTAAGAATAAGAGTAAAAATATGTCAAACGGTTAAATTAGCTAGCATTATGCACTTTTATAAACTTTGATGATCAAATTATAAGGCATTCTATAAACTTGAACTGATTTCAAGTAAAATTTAAGATTTTGAGGCATAAAAGATTGAAACACTCAAATCAATATATATTTCCTTTGAAGTGTATTGTCTTATATTAGGATTTTTCTCTGGAACTTGACAGGGAACAATTAAAGACCTAATCAATATATGCATGTATAAGAATAAAAAAGACTATAAGAATAAAAAGAGGCTTTCATTGTTTTATAAGTGTTAATTTAAAAATCCAATCCAATTCTATATCCCTAGTTAGCTCCTTTAAGTCATAACCTTATTATTTTATTTTATAACTATATTGCAATCCTTACGTGTTTTGTTAAGGTTCAAATTAAGAATTTTGGTTTATTGATATATGTATTCATACAAAAGTACCAAAAAAAAAAAAGAAAAAGTAAGAAAGGTAGCAGGAAGAAAACTCAATGTGATGGTAATTGTTCTTCATATGAACTAATTAACCATTCCTAAGTGAGATGAATTAAGTATTCGAACTTATGTGTTTGTTACCTATATATATTTTGATGCCTTGCTAATATTTTTGGTTTTGATCATTTGACTTTTAATTGTTATGTCTAATCACAACTTCATGACATGTTGAAATAAAGTCCTTATGATGAATAAGTGGTACAGATTTGGTATAAAAATAATCATATGGTAAATATGTACATAAACATCCGTTGTAGATTTAACCTTGATTTTATAATAGACCTTTCACCAAAAAGTTAGCAAGGTGTCCTCAAACAAGCATAGAAGGTGGAAAAAAAAGTCTGCCCAAACACATCCAATATAAAAACACAATTCACCATCTTCCAAAAGCAAACAAAAAGGGAAACCTATATACCATTAGCAGAACAAAAAACCTATAGAAACTTCAAAACACAGCAGAAAAATAGAGTACAATAAGGAGGGTTATTGGTAATATAAAAGAAGAACAATACATACCAACATAAAACACATCACTTCTTCTTCGACAATGATGACCAGAAGACAGGAGACAACCACAAAAGAGGAGACAACACCTCTTCGACAGATTATCTAGACGAAATATGATGGCTAACACAAAAACAATGATAATTTCATTTTCGTGTTAATAACCTAGTGCAAAACGATGTCTTTTTTATTAAGCTAAACGATGTCATTTTTGATTAAATCGGAAGAAATATATCATTTGGTGAGGGTTCAAAAACTCATCACTAAATGGTATCCCATTACTATTTGACTTCACCTCTGGCTAACATAATTATATATAATATATAAATTATATCAAATAGTACGAAATTTTTATATAATAAATAGAAAATTATAATTAAATAGAGTAATATATTACACAAGTATGATATGAGAAAATTTATATATTATGTAATAATCAGTAAATCATTATATTAATTACCATATATGATAGTAATAATAGCAATTTAATTAAAAAATACATCACAATATAGTAAAAAATTGAAGTCAATATTAAATATTGATATCATATTCTTAAAAATAAAATTTAATATTATTCAAAATCTATTGTAAGCCTAAAAATAAATTTAGTTAACAACAAATTTCAAAGATCGAATTTAATATTAATCACAATGATTGTATAAGTGTAAAAATAAATATAGTGAAAAAATATCATTTCTACTTTTTTATTAACCTCTTTTAATATTTATGATTTAAGAATTTTATGTGGTCTCACAAAACTGTATTTATTATATATAAATTCTATAGTAATTTATTTTTATTATATATTAAAAATTTAGCAAAATATAAAAATATAGTATTGGCGATGATTTTGTAAATTGGTAGCCAAATATTTGGTGAATGTTTAACATTTGGCAATGATTGTTGTAGCATGTGAATCCAAAGGGTGACGATTTTATAAATTAGTAGCCAAATATTCGACTGCTGATTAGCATTTGGTGACGAATTGTGCAATTTTCTTTCGGCCTCTCCTCTCTTGTGCATATGTTCTTCATTTTCTCTCCATTCTCCATCCTTTTGTCTTCTTCATTTACAAGTCCACCATGTGTTGTTGTCTGCTTCCATCGTCTCCGGTGAATCGTTGGTCGAGGCAAGTCATTGAATCTCTGTTCTTAGGTATTTTTGTGCTTGCATTTTTTGGTGTTTTAAGCTTTGATGTTGGATGGGTTGTTCGATGTTTTTTGAGTTTTTTGTGATTGTTTGGATTGTCAATGGTTATATTTTACTTTGAATGTCTTAATGCTAGTGAAGAAAGGGAAAAGACATGATATTTTTAGTTAGTTTGCGATGAATTTATAATGTGTATAAAGTGTTTGATGAAAGTTTGTTACGATTATCTTAAAGTGTTTCATATGTTCTGCTTGTGTAATTGCTATATATCATATGCTTCTATTGACATTATATGGATAATTGATTGTAAGTCAATGAGCTATCTTACAATCCTATCAACAAGTGTCAATTGAGGTATTAGTAAAAAAAACCTAAGACTTAGCTCTAAGCATTTTCTCTATTTTAATCTCTAAGATTGAGTTGTAAGTATTATTTTTTAACTTTCAAGTTGTAGTATTCGTTTTAGGTATATTAATTCCAATTTGAATTCTACGTTACAACTCCAAGTATTTAATTTTCAATTCACGATAATAATTTATTATAAGAATTTTCTTTATTTTAAAACCTTAAGATCTATTCTATGCATTTTATCCATTTCCTAAGACCTAAGACTTGACTTTAGGCATTTTTTTCTTCTTAATGTCCTAAGGTTCACTCTAAGCATATAAATTTCATTTTAAGCCCTATCATATAGTTATAAGCATTGATTACATTGTAAGTCCTAAGACCCAACTCTATAAATAACATAAGGATTTACTGCATATGAAATGAATTTAATCTCTTATGGATGATCCGAGGCATAATAAACCCCTAGGATGGTGTATGACTGCCTTATATTTCTGAGAAAATATGGAGTCGCTGGCAAGAGTATTGGATATCACCTGAGGCAATGTCCATCTCAGGGTGTAACTCGACCAATAGACGTAGAGGCCCGGGGGGAGAGAGTCTCCCTGTACATATGAGAGGATCAATTACCTATCACGAGTATGTAGAGAGACTTGTAAGTATCTAAACTTTACACTTATATTTTAATTGTTTTACTTTGCTTTATTTCAATTTAAATTGATGTGTGAATGTTGGAATGAAAATATATATATTATGGATAATGATTATGGTATAAATGTCTGGTGTCATATATGGCTGTGTTGAGTTATTTTCTTTGTTCAACGGGGGATAAATATCATAAAAATATAGGAGACTCTGTGGAATATTTTTATAAATTCTACTTCACTTATACCATTTTATTGTTATGCAGCGAAAGTCTATGGGCATGAGGCCTACACCCCGTCAATTGTTTTTGCACACTCAAACTAAGAAGCATGACAGTGTGGCATTCATTAACACTTGATGTAGAGAACTGAATGTATGTGAAATTTATGCTTTAATATTAATTCTTAATAATTATTACTTACTAATATAAATATTGTCTCCTAATAGGACTAAATACAAGAAGACATTTAGCGACAATCTTAGCACGAACAAGCTGTTGATGAGAGCCAGACATATCTTGAAGTAGTAGGTGGTAGGGACCATCGTGGAAGAATCTTTGGGCTAGGTTCATTTGCAAACATGTGTTATTCGCAATCCTCTACGTTTAGTACAGTAGCATCTAGTAGATAGTCGACAATTAATGAAGTCCATGAGCTTCAGAGCACAATGCAGACATTGACAAGTCAGTTGCAATAGATGATAGAGTACATAGCTCAGCTTCGGAATAAGGTGGATGAATTGAAGGGGAGGGTAGCACCTCGGACCATCT
This sequence comes from Erythroxylum reticulatum, assembly GCA_025504915.1. Taxonomy (NCBI): domain Eukaryota; kingdom Viridiplantae; phylum Streptophyta; class Magnoliopsida; order Malpighiales; family Erythroxylaceae; genus Erythroxylum; species Erythroxylum reticulatum. The sequence continues at coordinate 34,580,793 of JANSVA010000216.1, forward strand.
GCGATCATTAGGACAATAGGATTGTTATACTTATTTGGTTTGAATGACTAAAGACTTATTATGTACAATTTAATATTTTTATTATCAATTAAGAAAATTTTAACTTTATATCATCAATCAACTTTCTGTTTAAACAAATTAAATAAATAAACAAATTAAAATATTATGCACAGATAATTCATAACTGTTGAAATTATGTAATCATAAGATCATAAAATAAAATTTAATGTTGGAATTTTTAAATTTTTTTAAATATTCTTTATTGACGAAAAATAAAATTTTGTCAATAAAATGAATTATATTTACCGATGGATAATCATAAATCGTTAGTAAAATGTAAGATATTTACTGAAGGAACATCTAACCGTCAGTATACCTACCAACGATCAATCATAACCATCGGAAAACTCACCGATGGAATAACTAGTACTATTGGAAAATATTCCGACGGAATATTTAGATCCGTAGGTAAATTTATCGATGGTGAACACCATTAGACTGTCGGTAAATTTACGAATGAACAAAATCATCCATCAGTATATTTACCAATGATTAAATAATATCCATCGGTAAATTTACCTACGACCATTTTAACGACGCTGTTGTTCGTCGGTGGATTTTGTGGCTAAATTATATTACTGAAAAAACACAAACATTTTCAGTCAGTAATTTTCGTCGCTAAATGACCTTTTTCTTGTAGTGAATAAAGTGGGCAATTATATCCTCAGGAGCTGTGCCTTATCTATCTAGTTCCGTATCTCATACAAACCAATTCCCAATGACGGAAATGAGAGACAAGCTTATTTCTAAACACAATAAATAACCACATTAAATTACATGGAAAACAACACATAACAATATCAACAACTACTCACTGGAATCATCACAGCAACAACTCAACCCACCTTTCGTAACTAAGCTAAACCTAACTTCACACCCACAAAAGCCTTTCTTGATCCATGTTCTCACAATAGCTTTGACACCTAACTCTAGAAACAAAGAATGATAATCTGCTAAAAACCAAGGATGATTTTTGTTCTCACTTTAGCTTATCCAGAAACATAGAACAATAATTTGCTAAAAACACCAAGGATGATACTTGTTCTCACCTTAGATTTGAGTTCAAAACCCATCTCTAGAAATAGAGAACAATAATCTGTTACAAACTAAGTATGATCCTTGTTCTCACCTTAGCTTTGAACCTATCTCTATAAACAGAGAACAATAATCTACTACCGTAGCTTCAACACGCATCTCCAGAAATAGACAATGACACCACCCATCTCTAGAAACAGAGAACAATAATCTACTACCTTAGCTTCAATGCTCATCTCCGGAAACAAAGAATAATAATTTGCTAAAAATATCAAGGATTAACTCACCACAAGAGGTTGTTATGCCCCTTGTCCCTTTATTCTCAAAAAATGATGCTCTAATATGACCTAGGTGGCAAGCGATCCCAGTTCCCAGTAGAGAACAAGATAGCAAGCGAGCATACCTTTGTTTGCTTCTTCTCTACTAAGCACAGATGTTTAAGGATAACTGTAGGTCGGTGGGTACCCTTTATCTACCCAGAAGTGGAAGCGGTGAAGATGAGATTTACAAAGAGAAGACAAAGAGGAAAGGGTAAAGGGAGGAGACCTTTTAAGTTTTAATTTTTTGGTTTCAAATGTTTACAATTCCATCCGGTTCACCAATAAACTGACCAATTTTTATACTTACAGGTTATTAAATGAAACCAAACTGGACAACCAAATGATTCATATCGTTTTTGGTCGAATAGGTCAATTCGGTTCAGTTTTTAAAACACTGAGAAAAAGATAAACATATCTAAAATTTTAATGTTAACAAGATCAAAACATCATAAATTTAAGTTTACTACTATTCTTAATCATTAATATTTATTAACAATAAACTAATAATATATAGAAATATTGAAATATGTTAAGTACTATGATATAATGATATCTAGTATATAAGTACTACAAGATGTTAATTAGAAGTTTAACAATTCTTATAAACAAAATAATAAATAAAGTTTCACCCTTAATATTCCATTGAAAAGGAAAAGAAATATTTTTTCTGGATTCCAAGTGACATTAGAGTTCGTAGAAAGGGTAAAGGGGGCTACTGTTTGGATTCTCAAAAAGGCCCCTTGCACGTTCTAAGCCATCAATTGAAATAGTTAAAGATTTTCCCTCAGGGTCTGGTGAATTGACACGCTCCTCTTCTAACAACTTCTTCACTTTAACTAAATTTGTAGAAGATACAGTGAATGATTACTCAGATGTAGTATGCATGATGGTATTAGATAAACCGCATATACTAAACATTCCACCTAATGAGTAAAGAATATAGAACAATCAAAGTTAAATCAAACAGTATTAGGATCCCAAATTCGAACACTTGCATACTGACTGATAAACTTTATCATCGTCATAATAAACAAGCATAGTTTTTGCAATCAACCATTGTTCTAAAACAACTAATTTTTCTAATTCTGTATGGACCATCGGGACATCGCCACTGCCACCGCCACCACCACCACCTTCATTTCCATTTATGTTCTGTTAAAGATTGGATTAAGCTTAACATAATATATAGTATATATAATCAAATGTTCATATAATAGCTTAATAACAGAAAATGAGATACAGACAATAAAGAAAGAAAGGTAGTTCGAATGATATTTAAAACCTTGAAGAAGAAGATAGACCATGGAAGGCAATTTATGATTAGTGTGAGGAGATTTGTTCTGCATTAATTTGTTCTTTATTAGGGAGAATTTTGCCATATTCCTCTAAATGGAGCTCATTTTCACTATCAAAAACTATTCGCCATGTTGACATTTAGCGATGAATTAATGTTAACAGTTTTATTATGAAAAGTCAATAGAAGAATTCTTATTTGAAATGTGTGTATGCTAAAAGATTTGGCCTTTTAATAATAAGAGTAAAAATATGACGAACGGTTAAATTAGCTAGCATTATGCACTTTTATAAACTTCGATGATCAAATCATAAGGCATTGTGCAAAGATGAACAGATTTCAAATAAAATTTAAGATTTTGAGCCATAAAAGACTTAAATACTCAAATCAATATATATTTCCTTTGAAGTGTATTGTCTTATATTAGGATTCTTCTCTAGAACTTGCAGGGAACATTTAAAGACCTAATCAATATATGCAAGTATAAGAATAAAAATGGCTATAACAATTAAAAAAATACTTTCATTGTTTTACAAGTGTTAACTTAGAAACCCACTCCAATTCTATATCCTTAGTTAGCTCCATTGAGCCATAACCTTATTATTTTATTTTATAACAATATTGCAATCCTTACGTGTTATGTTATGGTTCAAATTAAGAATTTTGGTTTATTGATATATGTATTCTTAAAAAAGTACCAAAAAAAGAAAAAGTAAGAAAGATAGCGGGAAGAAAAATGAATGTGATGGTAATTGTTCTTCATATGAAGTAATGAACCATTCCTAAGTGAGTTGAATTAAATATTCAAACTTATATGTTTGTTACCTATACATGTTTTGATGCCTTGGTAATATTTTTGGTTTCGACCATGTGACTTTTAATTTGTTATGTCTAATCACAGCTTCATGACAAGTTGAAATAAAGACTTTATGATGAATAAGTGGTAAAGATTTGGTATAAAATCAATCATATAGTAAATAAGTACATAAACATTCATTGTAGATTTAGTCTTGTTTTTATAGTAGACCTTTCATCAAACAATTATCAAGGTGTCCTTAAACAAGCATGGAAGGTGGGAAAAAAAGTTTGCCCATATACATCCAACATAAAAACACAATTCACCATCTTCCAAAAACAAACAAAAAGGGAAATCTATACACCATTAGCAGAAAAAAAAAACCCATATAAACTCCAAAACGCAGCAGAAAAATAGAGTACAATAAGGAAGGTTCTTGGTAATAGGAAAGAAGAACAACACGTACCAAATAAAACACAACACTTCTTGTTTGACAATGACGACCAGAAGATAGGAGACAACCACAAAAGAGGAGACAACACTTCTTCAACAGATTATCAAGAGGAAATATGATGGCTAACACGAAAACAAAGATAGTTTGATTTTCGTGATAATAACCTAGTACAAAATGACTTCATTTTTTATTAAGCTAAATGAAGTCGTTTTTGATTAAATTGGAAGAAACATACCATTTGGTGAGGATTCAAAAACTCGTCACTAAATGGTATCCCATTACCATTTGACTTCACCTTTGGCTAACATAATTATATATAATATATAAATTATATCAAATAGTACGGAATTTTTATATAATAAATAGAAAATTATGATTAAATAGAGTAATATATTACACAAGTATGATATGAGAAAATTTATATATTATGTAATAATTAATAAATCATTATGCTGGTTACAATTATTATCTATAAATTCATATAACATTATATCAATTACCATATATGATAGTAATAATAACAATTTAACTAAAAATACATTGCGATATAGTAAAAAATGGAATTCAATATTAAATATTAATATCATATTCTTAAAAATCAAATTTAATATTACTCAAAATCTATTGTAAGCCTAAAAATAAATTTATTTAACAACAAATTTCAAAGATCGAATTTAATATTAATCACAATGATTGTATAAGTGTAAAAATAAATATAGTTAAAAAATATCATTTGTACTTTTTAATAACCTCTTTTAATATATATGACTTAAGAATTTTATGTGGTATCACAAAACTGTATTTATTATATATAATTCTATAGTAATTTATTTTTATTATATATTAAAAATTTTAGCAAAATATAAAAATATAGTATTGGCAACAATTTTGTAAATTGGTAACCAAATATTTGGCTAATGTTTAACATTTGGTGAAGATTGTTGCAAGATATAATCCAAAGGGTGACGATTTTATAAATTAGTAGCCAAATATTCGACTGCTGATTAGCATTTGGTGACGAATTGTGCGATTTTCTTTCAACCTGTCCTCTCCTGCACGTATGTTCTTCATTGTCTCTCCATTCTCCATCCTTTTGTCTTCTTCATTTGCATGTCCACCATTTGTTGGCCCCCGTATTTTTTTCTCTAGTTAAGCATGATTTAAATGAATTATGAGGTTTTTGATAGATTTAATTTTGGGGTTTAATTGTTATGTCAAAGTTAGTAGGATTTATTGCATGGGTTAATGGAATTAAAGTGCTAAGGCAATAAGAATGTTCAAGGGTATTTTTGGAAGATCACTTAAGGGTAAAAGAACATAAGGTATATAAGGAAGGATAAAATGGACATTGCACACTCATTAAGGGTAAAAAGGGGAAGAAGAATTGTTATCTTGCTTTTAAGAAGAAAAAAAATCACGAATTGAAGATATAAAGAAGAAGAAACGAAAATAAGAGAGAAAAAGGAGAGGTTTCGGTTTTGAGAGAAAGGAAGGAAGAAAAAGCTAGGGTTTCTTCATTTCTTAGTTTCTAAGAGTGATTTTGAGGTTGTTCAAAAAGAGAAAAAAGAAAGAGGAAGAGAAGAGCTTCCATTTGAGCCAAACATCTCTTCATTTAGAGAAGAGTTAAGGTAAGAACATTTTTGGTCTTTTAGATTTTTGGAAGGGTTTTAGTTCATGAAGCTTAGAAAATGCATGGGTTTAAGTATTTTGGAATCAATTTAGTGAATATGTTTTGATTGGGTTTTTAATTAGAATTCCTATTGAATGGGAATTTTTGCCATGGATGAAGGAAAATCAAAAAAGGCAAGAGAACAAGAGGAGAGGCATCTTTGAGCAAGTTCTTAAGCAAGGAATTCAAGATGGGTTTCATGTTTATAATTGAGTACTGAGCTATCAATGTTTCCTTTTATAGCAAGAAAATAAAATGATTTCAAATTGCTTCATAATTGTTGCATTATTGCTTTGAATGACTTGAGAAAATTTTTTATGTTTGGTATATGAATTTGATGGAAATGCATGTAAAATATTTCATCTTCATGGACAATTGTGTTTCTAAAATATGCCTTTTGTGGCAATAAGTTAAGGAAATCATGTTTTTAAAAAAGTGCCATTTTGGGCAATCTGTCTTCAAGTCATGAAGTACATGATATGTGGGTTTGTAGTGGTCCCCTAAGTTAAGTCAAGTGTACTTTGACCAAAGGTTTTTCCCGATTGCCCGCTAATAGCATGGAGCTCCTTCACGGACTTCTCTAAGTTCACGGTTACGTATGACCACTATGTGGGATTATAATAGTATGTTTTGTTCATGGCTACACAGGACCATTATGTGGAAATTTGTAGTATGTTTTATTTTGGATCCACCCAAACCATTCTGATATGCTTATGTGCTCATGATATGTTGACAAGATTGATGCATACATGATTTTTATTATTGTGAATTTGGTTGAGAATTTGAGAAATATGTATTTTATGAATTCAATATGACTTTTTTATGACAAATAAGTATTTCAAGAGTTTTTGCTTGTTTCTCGTTATAAACTTGTTACCCACGAGCTTTCAAGCTCACCCCCATTTCTTCCCATCTTCACGTGAAGAGAAAGAGATCGAGTGATCAAAAGTCAAGGCATCACCCGAAAGTTGCATCTTTTTGTGTTTTATGTTAGTTTATGAGAACATAAGGCTTTAGTTGCATTTTAAGTATTATTTGATCAAATATCTTTTGTAATTTGGAACATTGATGTATTGTGGCTTGAAATGCTCATTAAAGCTTTGTAAAATGCTTATAATTGATGTTAATGAAATATGAATTGTGTATGGATGATGTTGAGTTGAAACTAGGTATACTTGAAGAAGTTATCAACTTGAGATGATGAATCTTGAACATGAATTATTGTTATACATGTAAGTGAGATATTATGGAAAAGAAAGATAGGATTTTTGTGAATGATGGAAATTTGTTGTAAGTGATGAGTCAAATGAGTAGAGATTAGAGAGTTTAATGAAATAATATTGGTAGTTGAATGGTTATGCTTAGGACATTCCACGTTTGTACGGTGCAAATTTCAAGTCTACTATAGGGGTAAAATTTGTGTTCTAACTTCAGGGAAAATCTTTATTGATCAAGTTAGAATTAGCAAAGTTGTCTTCATAAAAGTTGTAGCTTATCTTTCTAGCTTTCTAACGATATAAAGTATGAAATTTTTGGATATTGGAGTTAAGAGATATGATCATTATAAGTGTTGATGCTTCATAGGATATATATATAGAACAACTATAGTTAGGATGAGAATTTTTTGTATGTGATGAGTCATTTTAGTTGAGATTTGGGAGTTTAATATAACCAAATTGGTAACTAAATGTTCAAGGAGTGATATTGCATCAAGAGGAGTGAATTTGGGAAGATTATGAGTGAAAGTGATTTTAGAATGGATGTAGGAACCATTGGAGATGCTTTGACGAGTGTAGTTAGTAATTTAGAACTTTTGGTGATGTGAGGAAGACTCTGTAGAAGTCCCTTCATCTGATTCATCTTAGGCTAAATCCCTTCATCTGATTCATCTTAGATTGAATCATTTTGTCCGATCCATTCATCTGATCCATTTATCTGTTCCATTCATCTGATCCATTTGTCTGTTCCATTCATCTGATCCATTCGTCTGTTCCCTTCATCTGATCCATTCATCTATTCCATTCATCTAATCCATTCTTCTGTTCCATTCATCTAATCCATCTCAGATTTAATCACTTCATCTGATCCATCTGAGACTTAATCATTTCGTATGATCCATCTCAGATTTAATCATTTTGTCTGATCCATCTACACTTTTGGAAATTTGAGATTTTGACCCTTTATATGGAAAAATCTCTCTTTAAGGTCTTCATAAAAGTTGTAGGTCTCGAAGTCCTCTTCGAAATTACTATAAAACAACCACAATCTGACATCTCTAATGAAAGTTATGCTTTTTGTAACAAAACAGGTCTGAAGAGTAAGAATTGGATAATGCACTGAACATACTTCGGTATTTTGATGATATCTTGATCTGTAGAGCTTTGAATGAGTTAATTCTTAATTCCAAATAAATTGCAGACATTAAGCTACAATTGTTCTGAAGAAGTCAATTTGTGATTTTGGTGTTTGATTGATAGGGACACGCGACCCTTGTGGGATGATGGTTAATGAGGGTTTATTGAAATAACCCTATAGGATAATATGCTCACGTTTTATGACTCCAAATGTTAGGCTCTGGAAATGGGGTCCAACACCATATGTTGTCATCCACTTCCATCCTCTCTGGTGAATCGTTGGTCGAGGCAAGTCGTTGAATCTTTATTCTTGGGTATTTTTGTGCTTACATTTTTGGTGTTTTAAGCTTTGATATTGGATGGGTTGTTCGATGTTTTTTGAGTTCCGTCAATGGTTGGATTTTACTTTGAATGTCTTAATGCTAGTAAAGAAAGGGAAAATACATCATTTTTTTAGTTAGTTTGGGATGAAATTATAATGTATATAAAGTGTTCGATGAAAGTTTTGTTACGATTATGTTAAAGTGTTTCATATGTTCTACTTGTGTAATTATTATATATCATATGCTTCTATTGACTTTATACTGATAATTGATTGTAAGTCAATGACCTATCTTACAATCCTATCAACAAGTGTCAATCAAGTTATTAGTAAAAAAACCTAAAACTTAGCTCTAAGCATTTTCTCTATTTTAATCTCCAAGACTGAGTTGTAAGCATTATATTTTAACTTTCAAGTTGTAGTATTTGTTTTAGGTATATTAATTCCAATTTGAATTCTAAGTTCCAACTCTAAGTATTTAATATTCAATTTTAGGATAATAATTTATTATAAGAATTTTCTTTATTTTAAAACCTTAAGATCTATTCTAGGTATTTTATCCATTTCCCTACACCTAAGACTTGACTCCAGGCATTTTTTTTCTTTTTAATCTCCTAAGGTTCACTCCAAGCATGTTAATTTCATTTTAAGCCCTATCACATAGTTATAATTTTTTACATTTTAAGTCCTAAGACCCAACTCTATTAATAACATATGTATTTACTGCATATGGAATGAGCTTGATCTCTTATGGATGATCTGGGGCATAATAAACCCTTAGGATGGTATATAGGTTAGAAACTTGTGTTGTAACTCCCATGAGGCTTATCGGTGAAATATTCCATGAGCTTAGGATTCACAACAAGAAGTCTCATTTTTTATTTATGTGGTCTAACAATGTCATGTGCCATAGTGTTTGTTTGAATTCAAACTTAGTATATGAACTTGCACTGATTAATCAAGAACTATTAACTTGTATTAATTTATCATTATGTTATATAGAATGAGGATTACATTTGGTAATTCAGTTATTCAATTTTAATTGTATAGCCAGATGGACAAAATTTGTGTAGCACCCCACTCTCACAAGTCACATACCCAACATCCTGAGTGATGTCCGAGTATGTAACTCCGCAAGGGTGGCATGCTAGAGCAGTCAAACACTCAAAACTCAGTACAAGTTATTTTAAACATATCACATGCGTATGTGGAAATCAGTAATCAAATTGGGCCCACTTCATTCATAAACTTTTTCAATCACAAAAGTTACAGCTCTCATTATACATATCATCAAAATCCCAGTAGTCACTTAGGTCCATTTCATTTACACAAATCACTTGCCACAATTGATTACATTTTAAGATTTACACACATACATTACACAATATTTGCGGAAATATAATTCAAAACTAAACTAACTGAAGACATATACAGGTGTAAACTGATCCCGATCCTTAGTCCATATTTGATTTTAGTAGCTATACTCCAATTAGCCTAAATGGATATCTCCTCTGAACCTGAAAATCCACGTTGTAATTTTGGTGAGTTTTGTGAACTCAGTGATGTAACCATCCTCGATGGTTTACTCAATTTATACAATATATCAACACATGTATACATATAATTCACATCTTTTCATTTATCATGTAGTTATTGGAGTTATGTAAATATAGTGCCCTGAAAAGCAAGTGTATTTACATGTAACTTAATCTTCTTCAATTACAATTTTGTAATTAAAATATTTATTATTAATAAAACAAAAGAGTTTGGTTTTTATGAACATTATATATCTAGTTATAAGGTATGGAAATTTTTTATAAGTAATATACATATACATAGAGATGTATGGAAAACATGTATATTATAAGAATCTAAGATAATGGATTTACAATTAAATAATCAAGTTGGTCGTTTGATTATAGTTTAGACTGTAGTGTTGCGATTTATCTCTATGTAAGTAAAGGAGTTTACTTCGAAGGAATGATGAGTTTCATATTATGATAGTAGTCGACTATCGATAATGGCACTATTAAATGAATCTAGAATCAAGTATGTTTCTAAGAATAAAGTAGGTCGTTACTTTAGTCTTAAAACATACATTTTATCATTTGCTTATTATGGATCACAATCTTGATGAGTGGTGAAATCATATGTGTTTCATTATAATTCTTGATATGACCAGAATGGATTTTTACAAAGTATTAATTCAATGTTTGCATGTTGGAATTATTAATTGAAACATGTATCAGGGAACATTCACTCAAATAAAGAGTTTATAGTGATA
>JANSVA010000216.1:34618792-34634687 GCA_025504915.1 Erythroxylum reticulatum
AAATTATTATAAAATTAAATTATTTATTAAAATAAATAATTTAAAATTAAATATTTATTTATAATTAATATTTATTTTAAATATATTTCAATTATTAAATCAAATTTTATTTGAGATTCATATATTTTAAGATATTTTAATTATATTTATTAATAATTGTCAAATTCAAATTTATTTCAAAATTTCAAAAATTATTAAGTAAAATTAAATCATTCATTATTATTTTTCATAATTAATTTTAATTAATTAAATATATAATATTAAATTATTTATAAATTCTTATCAGAATTAATATATTAAATAATTAAATAACATATGATTAATTGATAATAAATTAGATTATGAAAAAAAACAGAAACATGATAGTTTTGTAATTTTTAAAACTAAAAGAAACAAAAAAATCAAAATTAAAATTAAAATCTCAAATGAACTTTTTTTTTACACTAAATTTATAATCAAAGATAGAAAATCAAAAATCAAAATCAAAACAAACCTGTAGGATAGTTCCTCGTAGTTTCATCAATTAACCACGAACTTTTACTCGAAATTGCCAAAACATCCGGAAAGTTATATCGATCATGAGCTGTCCCTCACTTTCAGGAATTGAATCAAATGTGTAGTAAAAGCAACCAAAGATTAATCACTAAACATTGGAAGAAAAAAAATCCTAAATCTGGGAGCTGATTGTATCACCAGTCACTTCCACCACCCCCCACCAACTTAGGTAATTCTTGCCGTCAGAACACATTGAACTAAGAAAATGAATGTTTACTCATCCCTTTAATTAGTTTAATCCGTGTTTTAAAAGGGCATTATAAGAAGGACCCCTTTTTTAGTGAAGTTTATGGTTTTTGCTTAATTTCCTACTTTCAATTGACTTCACTCCCTATATCATCATTACTACCTGTTATTTAGATGCGGTACACTGAGAATCAGGCGGCCGAAACTAAGGGCGGGCGATTGGTTGAACGTCGGTAGCAATAACTGCTTTTACTTTGACATAGTTCTTCTTTTTCCATTTTTACTTTACCGAACTTATTGAGTCGTTTAAGCTAACCCCTTTCGTAACTTAGTTTGTTTATGAACAAAGATTCACAAATTAAATCCCAACCGTTCGTGAGTGTGGTCAAAATTGATGGTTGTCCAAAATCTTATAACAAAGCCATGAAGTTTAGGAAACCACGTGAAACAAAAAAATTTTCTAACTTGACCAATACAGTAACTCAGATAGTGCTGAACTTCTAACAGCATTACAGGGAAGAAAAATGTTTTATGGCCGATAATTTAATAGCATCAATAATTATTTATGTTAATATAATCTGCTTTGAATAATTTTTTTATTAAGTTATCTTCCTCCATACTTATCAGAAAATTACTGTTTGAGAACAATACACCCCAACAAACTTGTTCCAGAGTCTCCACATGAAATCAGAAAAGCAGTGGTTCCACAGTTTTTTAAAGCAAAAGAAATGATCAAAAGTTAAGAACAGGATTGGAAATGTTAGTTGATGTTGCTAAAGAATGAAACTGAAAACAATAAATATTAAAGGCGAAGCTGCAGAAGTGCGAATATGGCCGACATGATTGGGATTGAGGCAATACCACCAGGGAGCATATGGGGTCTAGATTTCCAAGTTACCGTAGACTTTTGTGGGTCATCTGTTTTTTTTTTTTTGGGTTGCTATTTTCTATAAGATTTGCTGTCTCTGTGTATTACATTTTTATTTATTGGAAGCTTTTTAGTTTTTATTAACAAAATCCAATAAATAATAGAGCTATAGCCTTACATTCAGCCCCACGCGAACTTGGAAGTTAGTGAATCTCAGTGTCTAATCACTGTGGAATGATGTTTATTGCATGGTAATATGTGATGTCTCGGGCGGTGGAGAAAGCGCGTAGAATTAACATTTGGTCTGGTAATAAAACACATCATTAAGCAATATTAATAATCTTGTCCCTAGATCAAATTTGTCTAAGTTGTCAACCCGGCTTTGGCTGCCCTCAGTATATATATACATGCAACCTAGCTAAAGACCTCCCCATTGCACCAACCAATAATCTCTCTTCCATGCTTCCACTTCACTTGTTCATACACAAATTTCTTTCAACAACTCTAAAATCCTCCAATAGCTTGCTGAAGTTTTTTCTTTTGCTTTCTGTGTGATAACTATTTGTTAAGACTTAGTGAAAGCTAAAATGAGACTGTTGTCTGAGAAAGCTATGTGCAATACTCATGGCCAAGATTCTTTATACTTCGCAGGATGGGAGGAATATGAGAAGAACCCATACGATGAGGTTAAGAATCCAACAGGCGTCATCCAGATGGGACTTGCAGAGAATCAGGTTAGAATTCCTTTTGTCTTCTTACAAAAAAAAAAAAAAAAAGACAACAAGAAGTACCTTGCACTAAATAGTTAACTTACGCTTGTAAAATTCTTTTTCAGCTGTCTTTCGATCTTCTTGAGTCATGGCTTGCCAATAATCAGGACACTGCTAGTTTCAAGAAAGAGGGGCAATCCATTTTCAGAGAGCTTGCCCTCTTCCAAGATTATCATGGCCTCCCTGCTTTCAAGAAAGTAAGTGAATTATTCTTATTTCCGTGCGTTAATTTATTGACGTGATTTGTATTTCGTATAAACTGATGAAGTTCGGATTTTTAATTATTTTCAGGCAATGGTTGAATTCATGTCGGAGATAAGAGGAAACAAAGTAACTTTCGATCAAAACAAGTTGGTTCTCACAGCCGGTGCAACTTCTGCTAACGAGACTCTCATCTTTTGTCTCGCTGAACCAGGAGATGCATTTCTTCTTCCTACACCATACTACCCTGGGTACGTGTAGCTAACTTTCTTTCTATTTTTATATATAAATTTCCTGTTGTTTACCAAGCTACGTTACCTGTTATTTATGCATGAAATGTACGTTTCTCTTCTTATTTTCTTATCTGTTTATAGATTTGATCGTGATCTAAAGTGGAGAACCGGGGTTGAGATTGTTCCTATTCAGTGTACAAGCTCAAATAACTTCCAAATCACTGCACCAGCTCTTGAACAAGCTTATCAAGATGCACAAAATCGCAACCTAAAGGTTAAGGGTGTGTTGGTGACAAACCCTTCGAATCCACTGGGAACTACCATTAGCCGTAGTGAATTGAATCTTCTTCTAAGCTTCATAACATCAAAAGGTATTCATCTCATCAGCGATGAAATTTATTCCGGGACTGTCTTCAACTCTCCAGGATTTGTGAGTATCATGGAGGTTTTGAAGGGCAAAAAATGTGAGAACACAGAAGTTAGCAACAGGGTTCACATTGTGTACAGCCTCTCCAAAGATCTTGGTCTCCCTGGTTTTAGAGTTGGTGCAGTTTATTCCAACGACGAGATGGTAGTATCAGCAGCAACTAAGATGTCTAGCTTCGGTTTGGTTTCTTCTCAAACGCAGTACCTTCTCTCTGCTCTTCTATCTGACAAAAAGTTCACCAAAAACTACATCTGTGAGAATCGAAAGAGGCTTAAACACAGACAAAAGCAGCTCATAAAAGGCCTCGAAAAAGCTGGTATCAGCTGCCTAAAGAGCAATGCAGGCTTGTTCTGTTGGGTCAACATGAAACATCTGTTGAAGTCCAACACATTTGAAGCAGAGATGGAGCTCTGGAGGAGAATCGTCTACGATGTCAAGTTAAATATCTCTCCTGGTTCTTCCTGCCATTGCACCGAACCAGGTTGGTTTCGAGTATGCTTCGCTAACATGTCCGAGGCAACACTGAACTTAGCTATGGATCGATTGAAACCATTCGTGGATTCAACCACCAACACTCGAAGCCAAAGCAGCCACCAGCTGTTGAAATCTCTGAGAAAGAATTCCCACACCAGGTGGGTTTTTCGGCTATCGTTTGATGCTCTTCACGACCGTGAGCCCGATGAGCGATAGACGATAGTCTGGTGTCAAGTGTGAACATATTTGAACAGAGTCATGTCAATTATTTTTTTTTCCAAAAAATTTTTGGTTGGTAATTATTTTTTTCTTCCCAGAATATTGTAGATAGTGCCCTCGTTCCAGACACGGATTAGCGGTGGGTCTAGTCTTCTATTTTGTACAAGTTGCATGGGAACCTCGAAATCTTATTGAATACTTCTTTACTATGTGTGAACATCTAATAGCAAAACAAATGTGTTTTTTTTTTGTTTTAAATAGCCAATTAAAATACACGACGCAAGAATGGGACTTGGCGAGAGTGATGGTTAGAGAGAGTGACGCATACAAACTTGCCGACGTCTTAATTTCTGCCTCTATAGCCCCATGATTTCGTGTCACAAATCACAGCCGACCCTAATAAATTTTTTCGTACTGAACTTGATACGTTGTTCAAGCCGTGTGAGTAGGGGACTAATTTATTTACTACTGTGAACATATAATATTATTATTGTTAGAGCATGTTGTGTGGGTCAAAAGAAGCATATAAGTCAAAAAGTGGCATAAATTTTAGTGCTATATTGTCTCCGGAACGTATGTGGGTTGGAGAAAAGCTAAAACACAAAAGGAGATTCGCTAGACTTCCCCGAATGGAAGCGATTTGTAAAGTGAAGTTAATACTGTCTGGGATTAACGTGTTATTGTTCAAAAAGTCTTCACAACCGACGCAAGCTCTTAAAGAGGGAGAGTTCCCTATCAAGCAATCCCAAAAGTCTAATGCCTTTGAAGTTAATTTCCAAGGGTTAATCAATTAATAGTTTCATGGTAAACTTTGTCATACTCTTTAGTCAGTAATCTCGAAAGAATTACCTGGTTTTAGGAGACAAAGCATGCACAGAAATAGTTTTAGAATTCATATATTGGCCTAACCCATCAACTTTTTAAATAAAATAAGGCAAATTAAATTATCATTTGACAATCTTTTTTTTTGTTTTACATATTTCTTCAAATTAGGGTGTGTTAAAATTGGCTACTTACCGTTCAAGTGAGTACTTAGGAGGTCTCCTATTATATTTTTTTGACTCATCAATTAACATTACAATGAATTTTAGTTGAGAAAAAGAATATATTTGACTCACATTTAACTAAAAAGTAATTTAACTATGTAATCATATCATCCAATCTAATGGGATTTCCATTTAATATAGAGAGCAGCTACATCTATTCCATTCTACTCCTCAACTTCTACATAGATTTATTGGTAAAATTTCAGTCTATATTTTAAAACTTTGTTAATTCAATCCCATTCCTTTGTCAGTCTAACTTGGTGATATGATCTTACCTTATGATAATCACTGCAATCAAATTACCATATGACCGGAGGGAAGACATAGAGCAGGTGGACATTAGCAATATCAATAAAAATAACTTTTCTTTTTGGTACTCGATATAATCATTTAGCTAAAGTAAGGTATTGTGTAGGCATTGTAACACATCATGGACAATTTATTTTGAGTACTTAATCGCTATTGATTGTATCGTGAACCATCTGTATAACCTTTCCTTAAATTCATATTTTAGTCCAAATATCTGTTTGTATTTGTCTACGTGGCTTAACTCCTAGATAGAAGATATGGGACTACGAATATCAATGGTGAAAGTCTCGAGTTGTCAAGAAAATAAATAACTTCGCTTGAAAAGGCATGCATGGAGATTAGCAAAGCATGATAGGTACGGTGAATTGAAAGGAGGATATGGACTAGAATCACCGACCATCAATTGCTGAGGAAGTTCGATTAAGATACATGTTGGCTATTTAAGTTTAAACAATTTATTTTTATATCTACAATTACTATTCTTCAATATATTATACAAAATAAAAAAGTCATAAAAATATTGATAGACAGTAGTATAATAATACCACCCAATATTCGTGACTGCATGTAGATTAGCCTTTTTTGGGGAGGAAGATTTAGAAAAAGATCCCATTAATTAATTCACATGCAATTAGTTTGTATATACAGGAGTCTACAAGACCAAACGGACCAATAAATTAACTACTATTGATAGAAGAGAATATACTTGAAGCACGCATCAGTTATCACCAAAAGAATTATGAAAAACATGATAGAGAGAAGAGGGAAAGAAGAATGATAGAAACTAAATGCGGAGAAAAATGAAACTATATTCACTATAAAATGTTGTTACAAGTATAATTTATATACAAGTAAGAGAGAGAAAGTCAACTAATCTAAAGAACCAATCTAACTAACTAATTAAGTTACAAAATACAATCAACAGTGAGGATTTAACACCCCCCTCCCCCCCTTGTTGTTCAGTAGGGATGTGATGAACTTCAATCGAACCTTCTGCTACCTTTTTCTCGGACGAAGTGAATGTCTATCTCAAAATGTTTTGTTCTTTCATGAAAAATGGGATTCTTGCAAAGTTGTATACATGACTTATTATCATAAAACATATCCATCTTCTTGTTTACTAGAAAACCAAACTCTTCAGGCAAATTTTTTACCCATAGTAACTCACACAAAGCCATAGTCATAGCTCTATATTCAGCCTTTGTTGAACTTCTTGCTACCACAGATTGTTTCTTTGATTTCCAGCTAATCATGGTGTTTCTAACAGCCACACAATACCTAAAAACTGATATTCTAGTATTTGGGTAACTTCCCCAGTTATTGTTTATATAGCACCTCAAACTCACGTCTTCTTGTTTGCTAAAAAGAACACCTTGCCCTGGAGAGCCTTTCAAATACTTCAAAACTTTCAAGGCTGCCTTCATATGGCTCTTATCCGCTTTATCCATGAATTGTGACAAAACATGGACTACATAGCACAAGTCATGTCTAGTGAAAGTCAAGTAAATCAGTTTCCTAACCAATTTCCTATAGACTGTAGCATCTTCAAGAACTTCTTCTTTTTCTTGCCTCAATTTGTGATTGAATTCTATAGGAGTAGGGCTTGGTTTCGATCTAAGTACTCCAAATTCAATGATAAGATCCAAGGTGGATTTTCTTTATGCTAAAAATATCTCTTATGAAGATTTTGCAACCTCAATTCCTAAGAAGTATCTTGGTACACTCAAATTCTTAAGTTTGAATCTATGTTCCGGTGACTTGGTGACAAAAAGAACACCAACATCTAAAGTGCTCCCTATACATACACTAATAATGTTGTGAAAACTCCCCCATCCCTATAAGTAAACAAAGAGTAGTCATACCTTGATTGGACAAAACCAATCTTTATCAAAGCCTCTGTAAACTTGGTGTTCCACTGCCTAGAAGCTTGCTTAAGTCCATATAAGGACTTTTTAAGTCTACAAGCAACTGTTCCGTAATGAAGTTTCCCCCTTCCAACTCATAACCCAATGGCATCTCCATAAAAACTTCATTGTAAGTCTCCATTAAGAAAGTCATTGATTATGTCCAACCGATGGAGAGACCAATTCAACTTGGCTGCTAGAGCAAAGAAGACCCTAACTGTTGTTTGTTTGACAATAGGGTTAAATGTATCCTCATAATCAAATCCAACTATCTGATTTTATCCCTTAGTAACCAGTCGAGCTTTGTACCTTTCAACAGAACCATCTACGTTGAGCTTGGTCTTGAACACCCATTTGCAGTTCACTATGTGCTGACCTGATGGAAGAGAAACTACCTCCTAAGTACTATTGTCTTCAAGAGCTTGAAGTTCATTAAGCATAACCTTCTTCTAGGGGTCATGTTTAATAACTTTATACTAAGTGGTTGGTTTTTGTACATGAGTAAGACAGGTAATGAAAACTCTATAAGGTGAGGAAAGTAAAGAAGGAGAAAAATATTGCTCAATGGGATAGGTTACTGAATGACTAGAGGGAAGTATGTAGTTATATGCATTCAAATATTTTGGTGGAGCCTTGGGTCTAGTACTTCTGTGTAAAGGTTGATCTGTTTGTGAAGAAATCAGGGCATTGGGTAATGAGTTAGGCTGTGAAAAGGTACAGGTGAGGTAGGGAATGAAAAGGGTCGTAAAGATAGGGACAAGGCGTAAGGTGATTGTGGTGATATGTGTGCTACAGACAAGGATTCTGAAGAGTTAACAGTAGGCATTTCACAAGATAAAGCAAGTGATACAAGACTTGTAGTAAAATCTTATGCAACTTTATCAAAAGGAAGTGAAGCTACAATAGGAAAGGATGTTGGGCAAGAAGAAGAGGATAAAGATGATTGTGACTTGAGAAAAGGAAAAACTTTTTCATTAAAAATAACATCACGAGGCACAAAGACTTCTTTCTTGCCTATATCATACAATCAAAAAAACCTTTCACTCCTAAAGGATACCCAATGAATTCACAAATCCTTGACCTGGGAGCAAATTTTATTCTATGAGCTTATAGAGTAGATGTAAAATAGAGGGAACCGAAAACCTTTAACATAGAATAATTTGGCACTTTATAAAAGAGTTTTTCATAAGGAGTTTTGAAATGAGGAACAGAAGGAGTCCTATTGGTGATATGAGAAGTTGTCAAAACAACCTCTCCCCAAAATTACAAAGGCAAACCATATTGAAATAAAAGAGCCCTAGCAATGGCAAAAAGATGCTGATGTTTATGTTCAACTATAGCATTTTATTGCAGTGTTTGGACACAAGAATGACTATGCAAAATTCCATGTTGAGCAAAGAAGGAAGTCATATTAAATTCAGGAGCATTATCTTTTTTAAATTCTTCGATGATATGGCCAAATTATGTTTTAACAAAATTAAAAAAAGAGGGTGTAAGAAACTCATCATTTGTTTTAAATTTCACGAGATAAACCCATGTGACTCTTGTGAAATCATCTATTAATGTGAGAAAATAATGAAAACCTTCCAGAGTTGCAATAGTATAAAGACCCCAAACATCACAATGAACTAATCAAAAGGTTTTGTAGTACTTTGTTCATATGTAGGAAATGGTAGACATTTTTGTTTAGCTTTGGCACAAGTCTCACAAATGGTATTATAAGAAACAGAAACAGATGGATCAATATCATGGATCTTTTTCAAGACTGAATTAAAAATGTGTCCTAATCTATAGTGCCAAACATCAAAAGGATTGGCTGCCTTATTATGAGTACAAGAATTGCTAGAAACAAGAGAAATACAAGGATTGACTTCAGCTGCGTGAAGAGAAAAACCAAATGGAATCTTGTTCAAGAAAGTACAAGCCTTCCTTTTGTCTAGCATTTCCAATCCTCATCCATGGTGACAAGCCCTGAATAATGCAAGAATCAAATAAAAAGATGAAGACATAGGCATGAGAGGAAGATAGTTGTCTCATAGATAACAAATTAAAACCAAAACTAGGCATACAAAGACATTCCTACGAACAAGATGTTGTCCTAGCTAAACTATTCCAACATATGAAATAGAAGCTTTAGTACCATCAGGAAGTGACACAAATTGATGAGAAATTGGATGGCAAGAAGTAAAAAAAGTAACATAATGGCAAATATGATTTGTTGCACCATAGTCTACCATCCATAACTTATCAGCATGCTTATTTTGAGAAACATATGTTGATTTGTAGGTAGAGAAATTGCTTTATAAGCACAAGGGTTAAAAATTTCGTTACCTCCAAAAGCTGGGTAGGATTGATTAGGATGGGTATGGAAATATAGTAGAGGCAGATGCTTGACCTTACTTCTCAGCTGAAAAAGAACCTGGTACTTAAGGCTGTGGTTTTTCATCCAACAAATTCAGTAGTTTATGGAACTCCTATTGAGTGAATGAGAAAGGCATCTCTGACAACTTTGAAGAATGATCTTCATTACCAACATTGTCTCCAATCGGTGTAGCAGTTTGCACCATGTTAACACTAGTTCCTCTTCCTTTTGCAAATTTGAAGTTAGTCGAAAAACCTATTAGTCTATAGCACTTCTCCCTGATATGCCCTAAAGAACAATATGAGCAAATTAGTTCATTCCTCTCCTTCTTCTTAAAATCACTGTTACCGATTAAAGGGTTGTTGTTGTTAGAAACAACCATTACTGCTGATTTAAAAAAGGGTTGAGAAATAGCTTGCAAAGTTCTTTGTGACTCTTCCCTTGTAAGAACATTGTAAACATCATCCAAATTTGGTAGAGGTCGTTGCATAAGAATTTGCAACCTCTGAGCAGAAAATCCTTCGTTAAGTCCATTAAGGAACTTAAACACTTTTATCTTTGTCATGATTGCGAACGAAAGGTCAGAAACATTCTTCATTGTAGTTGCCACATTTACAATGTGGAACTAGCCTATACTGCCGTAATTCCTCCCAAAGAACATTCAAGTCACTATAATAATTATCCATTGGTCTGTTACCTTGATGAGCTATAGAGATTTCATACTGCAACTTGCATACTCAAACATCATCAAGATGGCCAAATCTCTTCTTCAGCACCTCCCAAATCCTCGAGGTAGTATCAATGTAAAAGATTGTCAATGCAATCAAATGCTACATCGATCGAAGGAGCCAAGCAATGATTAGATTATTACATCTAATCCAGGTAGGGAAGAGAGGATCAGCTGGATTGACAAGTTTGGAAATAGATTCGTCTAGAAACTCTAGCTTGTTGTGTATAGATAACGTAAGAACAACTGATCTGCTCCAAGTTGCATAATTGCTTGTATTGAGCTTTGGTTATGCAATCATTGTGGTGAAATTGTCATAATGATGAATGAAATAAGGAGATGAAGGATCATCTCCAGGTGAAATAGGTGAAATCGAAAAGGCTGGTGAACTCATCTTTCAATATTTCTGATCAATTGAGAGCAGATGAAAGGATCGAAACAAACAGAAAGACTCAATCGAACAATGGATTGGAGGATTGAAAAAGGAATCAAGAAAAAAAAATGATCCTGAGGATTTGAAGAATGTAACCCTAAAGCTCCAAAAGCTCTGATAACATGTGAAGAAATACAATAGAGAGAAGAGGGAAAAAAGAATGATAGAAACTGAATGTGGAGAAAAATGAAACTACATTCATTCTAAAACCTTGTTACAAGTACAACTTATATACAAGTAAGAGAGAGAAAGTTATCTAATCTAAAGAATCAATCTAACTAACTAATTAAGTTACAAAATACAATCAACAGTAAGGATTTAACAATAATTTTAAATATTGATAAAAAAGTAAAGCTTATTTTTAAAAAATGAATGAGGAAATTTATAGAAGAAATAGATCAACACTATAATGAGTTGAAGGCTAGACGCCTAGTCTAGTAAAGGGAACTAAGCCTAATTGTGTAAGCTAAAGGAAGAAGCCAAAAAATAGAACATAAGCCTTATTATGAAAACATAAAATTTACAAGCCCCACATTCTCTCCATATCAATAGATAGAGATTCCCGCATATATTTAGCATACAAGCAAGCTCTGATAAAGTTGATGACTCTATCCGTAAGCAGGTATTTCTCTACCCTCTTATCAATAAACCGTCCACTCTTTTTTTAAAAAAATGAATAAGAAAATTTGTAGAAGAAACTAGATCAACACTACAATGAGTTCAAGGCTAGATGCCTAGTCTCGTAAAGGGAACTAAGCCCAATTGTCTAAGCTAAAGGAAGAAGACAAAAAATAGAACATAAGCCTTATTATGAAAACATAAACTATACAAGCCCCACATTCTCTCCATATCCATAGATAGAGATTCCTGCGTATATTTAGCATACAAGCAAGCTCTGATCAAGTTGATGACTCTATCCATAAGCAGGTATTTCTCTACCCTCTTATCAATAAACTGTCTACTATTTTGTTCCTTCCATATGTTGTATATGACAATTGTATACGCTGCTTTGAATAGAACGTCATTGGGTTCTCCTTTCTGAATTAGCTATGACTCAATTTAATGTCTGCTTCCAATTATAACCAGAAAGATTATGAGGTATGCAAGATTCTACTCCAAATTAATTTAGTTTAAGGACATTGGAAAAATAAGTGTTCCCATCTTTAACAAGAATATCGCAAAGTAAGCAAGTGGTGTCAGAATTGTCATACCATTGACTCTTAGTTCGAAATCTATTTTTGATTACAAGCCAGGTAATGAAAGAAGCCTTGAAACTAACATTGTTTCTCCTTAAAAGATTGAACCATGGCACATCAGCCCTTTATTCTCTAAATAGTTGATAACAAGACTCATTAGAGAAAACTTCATTTAGGTTTAAAGACTAGGAAATGACATCAGCACTCTGTAGATCATTAAGCAGTGGAAGGTAGTTCAACAGAGTATGAAATTCCCTCAAATTTGCATGTCATTCATCGTTCAAAATTAGACAAGAGACTTTAGAGTTCAAAGGCAATCTGTTTTTTATGTGTTGTAATTCAAGTACGTGGACTAACGGGCTAATATCTATCCAGTTATCTATTTACCGAGAATTTCAAGCATATAAGAAGAAAAGTATTTAATATTTTTGGAAATCCTATTTGTAAGAAATGATCAACGATTGAGTTCCTTCAATACAGAATTACTTTTTATAATGCCTTTTACACCACTCCACTTCTTGTTTATTATTAAATTACCTCACATAGTAAGCTAATTAATTCGATTGCATCCTTTTGGAGTGCCTCCAGTCATGTGCTATATGAGATAGAGACCACCCCAGAGGACACTTTCAGCCAAAAACATTAGTATATAACATTAATAAACTTCAAACTATATACTATATAATTCTATGTATGATAGATGAATTGTACATATGAATTAAAGTGTTGTTTTTGGTCTTTCCCTGATTTGCGGCGTGCGACTGAGTACCTATCGAAACTACCCATGATCCTTTCATGTGACTAGGAGTTTGATAGATTTTAATTAGTGTTATGAATTAATTTGAACATACTTAATTATTAGAAATGAGAATTATGGTCGATTCCCATGTTGTTGACTTTGGGCATGTGCCCTTAAATAGTCTGTGGTCTTTTAAGTTTGTGTGTTGTACTACCAAGTTGACCATTGAAATATAACAAGCCTTATTCAATTAATAATTTATAATATTTAAGGAGAAATATCGGAGTAGGTATAATCCACAAAAATTTACAATACGAATTGAAGATACTTCATCATGTCCTTGTGTGTAATTAAACAATGAAACAAGTTTAAGTTAAATCGATTTAACTTTCAATTTCAGGATACGAGATTTTTAGAGGGCATATGAGTTTTTTGTAAAGACATCTCAAACTTTATGTTTAGTCCTTTATTAGTAAAGAAATCATCTTATTATTAACAAATGTTGTTAAAAAATTAAAAGAAAATTGACGCCTTTCATCTTGGGACAAACAGTCATGACATAACAAAGTAGAAAACAACTAATTAATTGGGATTGCATTGAAATACCGAAAGAAATTAGACATGAATTGAAGTGATTAAGAAAGTTTGTTAGAACAATTACTTGGAAGTTAACATCATAATCAGACATTAAACAAAGTCAAGTGTCTAACTTGTTGATAAGCACAACGACAGTGACAAGAAAGTGCTTGTTATAATGTTCTATTCGACACAATCAATTATCTGCGGTAAATAATCATAATTGTTTTTGGTTAGTCTTTGCAATAACAACGACTATTTCATTTAGCTAGAAGTAGAAGCTGTTGCTTTCACATTGAAAGGGAAGGAGACTGACAAATTGGTTAAATGGGCATGGGAGTCATGTGGGTTTCACATGAGCAAGCACATGTTGAAGGGAACATAGAACACCTGCGCAAAATTCTTCAATGAAAGTGGGTTTGGAAGAGGGTAGGGTATAGGATTGTGTTGTTTTGTATTCTTGTATTTTCCTTCTTTGGTTTAACGTTTATCACATTGAAGGAGCAACCTGGTATGGCTTCATCTGCGCTGTGCTTCTCTAGATGGGGACAAGGAAGGTCATGTGAACATGTCTCATTGCTTACTTACCCACTTCCCATACCAAGAAATTCTAGTATCCTCAATTGGGTCCCTTTGGAATGGTCATAGTAGATTGATTTTGTTCTTAAATTTTCTTGTTGAATGATTGAACAATTTATAGGATGTTTTTTTTCCATATCCTTTTTGTCTTCATTCATGGGCCATATGCTGGAGAGCATTGTTTTTATCTTTTATATGCTTTTTTTATATAGAAATTAAAAGTAATTTCATTAAATGGGAGTAGATACAAAAATAAAGTTCCATATTTAATCGCAGAACAACAACACTTCAGTAATAGCAAGGTAAGACGTTCTTGCAACTATCTCACAACCATACGGTGTGTTTTCTACATAGGGTTAACAAACCCATCTGTGTCTTTCACCATTTACCCGACCCACCCAAATTAGGGAATTGGTATGTCATCACCTCCGGTAGTGGGAGTCACCAGCCGATGCAAGATCAATTTACACATCAAGTTTGTAGACAACTCGACGAAATGATTGTATCAGAAGTTTCAAGTAACTTGAACAAGCCGTATTCAGTGCTTCCAAATAGGAGAATAGAGGAGAGCTGTTAGGACAGACTTTGCGCTTCTACATGGACCATCTCATGAACCCCGACACGTACTTTCTTTCATGATTTGTTTATTTATTGGTCTTCCCTTTCATCTGAGTGCTTACTTAAGCTTTGAAATTAAGCAATTCGCCACGAAGTTGTTCAAACCTTAGGGTACATAGGAGCTTCTCCCTAATCCAAGAAATTACAGAAGACAATGCTTAATCTCTGAAACATTAAATGTTTTGAAAGCGTCTAAAGTTACTCTCTCACCAAATATGCTTATTACATGTAATTCAACAGCCTTTATTTTTATTTCCAATGACGATTGTAATGGATAATTTGTTCAACAAAATTTTATTTCTAATTTAGACTTTCAAGTAAAAATTCTGATTTAGCGTCTGCTTGATGTTGTGAGTAGATTTTATGAAAGTAGTTGATGAGAAAACAAGTAAGAAACATAGTACTGAGGAGTCACCCACATTAATGTTTATTTATCACTTTATTTTTATTTTTTAAATAAAACATTAATGACAAACTTATTTCCACCGTACTAAATAGCTGTAATCGTCAAACAATATTTTTTCAAAGATCTTGTATTTGAAACACACGTTTGTAGACGTATGGACTTTGTGTGTTGCTTTTGATTCCGGATGCACACAAGCTTACGGCAATGTGTAAGGCTACAATGCGTGCATTTTGTGGGAGAAGAGGAAAAGTCATCAAGTATATGTATTAAGCTTCAGTGATATACGTACCAATGTGAATTTGAAAGTCATTTTAACGTAGTTATTGCATTATTAATTTTGTTAAATTTTGATGTAATAGGTGGGTTAATTGATCAAAATGTATTAATTTCATATTTTATTGGATGAAAGGGAAGTTCCTTGTATTATAAAAATATTATATCTTAAAATAATTATTATCCAATTCTAACAAAATTATAAAAATCAAAAGTAACAAAATTAAATTCTAATTTTGAGTATCTTAAGGCAAGTCTTAAAGGATAGTATGGCACATAAATATTGCCAAATATACACGAGGATGAAAATTAAACTAACACTCTAATCTCAACAGGGTCTACACTCAAATGCGTAATTGACATTTTGAAGACATCTTTATGATGAATGATCTACCTAGCTGTGGAACTAAGCTTGAGAGTATTTAGCTTTACAGGCTGTTTGGTATAAATGAATAGCTATTATATTCCATAGCTATTCCTAACATATTACTAATCCTATGTTTGGTTAGAAACCAAACTCAGAACAGCTATGCATTAGGAAAATCAATTCTTAAATTTGAAGGAATACACAAAACTCAACTCTACCTATCTTTAACTTTTCCAAGAATAGCTATTCCAATAGAAAACAAGTTTATCCTTCTCACAATTAGTAATAATAATAATAACAACAACAACAATAAGATAATTAATTTTGTATAATAAAATTAATAATAAAAATAATAATATTAATAATAAGAATAAGAATAATAATAACTAGAAAATTTATAACAATTATTAATAATAATAACAATAAT
>JANSVA010000216.1:34643593-34662336 GCA_025504915.1 Erythroxylum reticulatum
AATTATGTCTACTACTTCATTGAGTTTTGGTAATTAGAACATTATGACCTTGTAAGAACGATAGAAATCGGTCCTCTCGAGGTATTAAGGATAGCTGATAAAGTGACGATGATAACAGATGATTGATAAAGATTACATGAATAGTATTGATGATAGTAGCAAGAAATCTTCTTTCTAAAAGAATTTCACTAGATTAGATTAAGCAAATCAGATGGTATGTTAACAATGATCAATGAAGGTACAAATCAGAAATGAATCTATAATGATTCAAAAGTAAATATTACGATCATATCCCTAGTGGAGACTTAAGCATGAAATGTAGAATATGCTATAGAGAGTGTTGCATTATGGTTGATGTAATGTATCCAACTATGGGATTAGATTCTTGAAATTAAGGTGACATTAATTACTAATATGAGGAGTATATAGGTCCATATTATATTCTGTGTAAATGTGTTCGGGAGATACAAAATTGACTTGATAAATGTATTACAACCATAGGAAGCTAAGTTTGCAAATAAATTGAAATGTGTAGAGAAACTAGTATGAATAAGCAAACATTAGAAAATTCAATATGAAATTAGAGGAAATCGAATGAATTAAGAAAATCATTCCAGAAAGGAAGTCAATTGGGAAATTGAAAATGACATGAGACAATGTTACCTCATTGAGGAAATTAGAACTAATTAGGGGGCACATGGAGTTTGATAATAATTTTTTGAGTTAACAATTGCACCAATAGTACTATGGTATTGAAGATTAAAGTGATTCAAGCAAAAATTTGATGATGTATTAAAGGTGTTCAAAAAGTTAAGAAGAATAGTTTGAATACGTGAAGAAAAACATGTAAAGTGTATAAGTAATGAAAGTAAAGAAAATTTTGAGCAATTATACTGATATTAATTATATTGTATGGATTTGAAGATTTCATAGTTTTGGATAAAATCCAATGCAGCATGATAAAGTGATTTCACATATAGGGAGACAATTAAAAGTCCTATGAGTTGACCATTCGATACATGATTTAAAGCTGCTATAGTAGTGATTGCTCTGAAAGTTTAGAGATAGTATATGTATAGGAACATCTTGGATATATATATATATATATACATGTACAAAGCATTAAAGTTTTAGGTAATTATTGAATTAAGAGAATTGATTATGAGACTTAGACAATGGATATAAGTACTGAAAGACTATGATGGTACATGAATTCAAATTTTGAGGTTATCAGATTTAGTGCAAAAAGGGAGCATAGAATGTGGAGTTAAACTTTGGGCAAATCAAAGTACAAAGTGATATGGAATTGAAGATCAGTTTCAAAAGATTAAACAAGCCCAAATTAAGGATTCAGAAATCGAAAATCTTATTGAGAGAATGAAAATAGATCTGAATTTTGGGATCGAATAGGAAAAATGATACATTGTGATTGAAATAAGAAGTATATTTACCAATAAAGATGATTGAGCAAAGAGATTGTTAGAAAAGTACAAATGGTAATGTAAGTTATACATCCTAGTAAGAATATGCTGGGACATCATTTAGCGACCAAGAATGTCGAATCAAGTGAGTGAATGTTTGAATTGCCAACGGTCTTAACTGTCAGAGATATGCTTAAGGCATATAGTTTGAAGTTCATAGGAACATGAGATCAAAGTATAATTCTATTTGACTTTAAGCATCGTAATCATTGTCATAGTGATTTCATTATAATACTGTATGAGGAGTTAAATGATAGAAAGAGTCGTTTGTGTTTTGTATTATGATGATTAAGGCCTAAAAATGGTTGAAGGCCATAATTGATAGAGATGTTACTAATAGTTGAAATTAATCAATATTAGAATTTAAGTGATTTAAGAAGGATGAATGAGTTAGGTGGATCAACACCCAGGGTATGGAATACAGTAAGATAGACATAAGAGTTAAGTGTACTAACACTACAATGATGTGAATTATTAAGTGAAAGTTAAATTTATCTCTAAGAGTATCACCGTACCAAGGTGTGCTCAAGTTAGGAAAAAGGATTAGCTAAGCCTGCATGAATAGGTTTAATATGAAATAGTTATGAGAAGTGCAACTAAAGAAAGATTTCTTAGATT
This sequence comes from Erythroxylum reticulatum, assembly GCA_025504915.1. Classification (NCBI taxonomy): domain Eukaryota; kingdom Viridiplantae; phylum Streptophyta; class Magnoliopsida; order Malpighiales; family Erythroxylaceae; genus Erythroxylum; species Erythroxylum reticulatum. The sequence goes on from JANSVA010000216.1 coordinate 34,645,693, forward strand.
CATAATTTGATATATGTGAGTATGTTAAGAAATATTAATATGATATGATATTGGTGTTATCCACATAGGAAGTACAAAATTATAAGTAATCCGAAATATATTGAGGGAACAGATAAGATAATGTCATGTCTAAATAAGTCATGGAAGAATGGATTGAATCTGTTGACTAAGGTCATTAGAAAGAAAATTATTGGAGTGACGAAGTTAAATGGAAAACAGAGAAGCACAAGAGAAAGCATACCCCTGCACCTAGATCAATTAGGTAAGAATTTTGAGGACGAAATTCTTTTAGGGGGAGAATTGTTAGACCCTAAATTTTTTTCAATTATTATTGATTTATTTGTTTCATTATTTTTATAATTGAGTCATTAATTTGATGGGCATAAATAGAGATTTGAAATTAGATATAAAGATTTGAATTAAGTTAGAGTTAATATGGTGCTTAAGAAGATTAAAGGAGCTAGAAGGTAAATAAAAGAAGGGGCAATATGAGAAGACCAAAGGAGAGGATGGGTATTTTTGGAAGGACAAGACCAAAATGTGGTCTTGTTTAAGAAGAAGAAAATTTTTTGTGGGACATTCTAGAAGAAGCTAGATGCGTAGATGATAAAAGAGAGAAGAGAGAGAAGTACAAAAAAAAGGAAAGAGATCATCTAGGTTTCAATTTTTCTTAGTATTCATGAGAGATTTTGAAGTGGTTCAAGAAGAGAAAAAGGTGGAGGAAGAGAAGAGCTTCAGTTTGAGCCAAAGATCTCTTCATATGGTGAAGAACCAAGGGGATAAAAAAGGCAAGAGAAACAAGAGAAGAGGCATTTTGAGCAAATCTTTAAGCAAGAAAATCAAGGTGGGTTACATGTTTATAATAGAGTTATGAGCCATTAACGTTTTTACAAATCAAGAAAGTAAAATGATTTCAATTACTTTATAAATGTTGCTTTAAATGTTTTTGAGTGATTTGAGAAATTGCTACATGTTGGTGTCTGAATTTTGATGATGAAATGGAAAATGGTTTTGAAATATTTATGTTATGCCTTGAAATATGTCATAGCATTCTGTATAAATGAAAAGATAAGAAAGCATGAAAGTATGAGCATATGATAAAATGATTTGAGCATGATTATATGCTTTTATTTGGGCGAGAGTGGAATCATTCTGTTCGTCACGTGCACGTTGACAAGAGCCTTCTCCTAGCTGCCCGCTTGTGACATATGAGCTCCGAAATTGGACTCATTTTGTTCATGGGGTAAGCTTTGGTTTCTCCATTCTGTTTCTATGGAACCCTCGAGCCATTTTTTTGTGCATTGCATAATTGAATTGTCAAGTTTGTTGTATGACTTGAGTGTTCTACAGTGATAGTTAAATATACTGTGCTATGTCGAGGTGAGGACATTTTTAACTATAAGTTTTGAGCAAAAAGATCGTGAAATTGATGGACAATTTGAGAACAAAGCGTTTTATAAATTCACTATGACTTTTATAAGACAAATGAACATTTCAACGATTTTGCTGATCCTTTGTTATAAACTTATTACCCATGAGCTGTCAAGCTCTCCTCCTTATTATCTTATCTTCAGGTGATAGCTAAGAGATCAAGTGATCAAGAGCTTAAGGGAATTACTCCAAATTTGCTTATTTTGTATTTCGAGTTGGTTTAGGAAAGCAAAATGTTATAGTTGCATACCAAGTTAATTTGTTTAAGAATTGTTATAATTTAAGACTTTGAGATGATGATGTAATGTGGCTTGGAATGCCATTAAAGATCTGTAAAACTTTATTCTTTTAAGATTAAGGAAAAATGAATTGTGTATGGATGATATTGAGATGATTATCAGCTTGAGCAAATGGTTTTTTGAACATAAATTGTGGATATATATATATACATACGCTTAAGCGAGATGTTATAGAAAGGAAGATAGGAATTACAACTGGTCAACGAGACAAACAAGTTGAGATTTGAGAGTTTAATAAAGTCAATTTGGTAACTGAATGGTTAAGCTTAGGACATTCCAAGTTTATGAAATGCAAAATCTCAAGTCTTCCATAAGGGAAAATTTTGTGTTTTGAGTTAAGAGGAAAATCTGGATAAATCTAGGATGAATTTGAAAAGTTGTCTTCTAGAAAATTGTAGACTATCTTTCAAGCTTTCCAACAGTATATAGTGTGAAATTTTTGGACATCGGAGTCAAAAGTTATGATCCTTGTAAGGGGAGATACTAAGGAGTATAGTTTGTATCGTCTGATGATGTCATATTGTCTGATGATGTCATATCTTCTAGTAGGACATATCGTCTAGTGAAGACATATTATCTGGTGATGACATATCGTCTTGCGAAGACGCTTCGTCTGATGAGTGCGCTTCGTCTAATGAGTGTGCTTCGTCTGGTGAGTGCGCTTTGTCTAGTGAGGGTGCTTGTGAGAGCGATTCATCTAGTGAGAGCGCTTCGTCTAGTGATAACACTTCGTCTGGTGAGAGCGATTTGTCTAATGACGTCATATCGTCTGGTGATGTCGTCATATCGTTTGCTGCACTGTTCACCTGATCCTATCGTCCGGTCCCATTTTTTACCCTTTAGACAATAGAATTTACCTTTGAGGTCTTCATGAGAGTCGTAGATATGGAAGTCCTCTTCGAATCCATTTAAAGAAAATCTTAATCCGAAATCTCTAGTGAAATTTATGGTAATTGTTCTGAGATAGGTACATCATGATTGTGGACATGAGCATGGTTGATTTTTTGGCCATAACTTCATAATCCGATCTCCAAATTAAATGATTCTTAAAGTAATAGATTCCTGACACATTTTCCTATATCTCATTAAAATTTGCAATCTTTGAGGTTGATTTGAAAGAGATTGATGGAAGGAAAATGAGGGATCGGTCGAAAGGGCATAACTAGGTTATGAATACACTTCGAATTTCTAAGTATACCTCGAACTGTAGAGCTCCGAATGAGATGAATCTTATTTCAAAAAAAAACTAGAGGCATAGAGCTACAAATGATCTGAAGGAATAAAATTTCAACCCAGTCCTTAAGACTTACAATATTTAGATGGAAGTTGAGTATAGAATATTCACTTCAGTATAAGAATGATTAGGAAAATAGGGCCTGATACTTATGGTATCAAAGAATGAAGATGAATTGAGGAAGACTAATGAGGGTTAATTAGAATAAGCCCTAACTCTTAGAATTCTAAACCATATCGAATGATTTTGGTGTCATTAGAAACTTAAGACAATGGGGAACAAAGGTTCTGAAGAAGTCAAATTGTGATTCCAATTTGAGGTTTCCCAAAATCTGTTCTGAAGTTAAAGAAATGTGTTTGCTCACGTATTATGACTTCGAATGTTGGGTTGGGCTCCAAAAGCAAGGTCAACATTGTTTGGTATTAGAGAAAGAGTTGGGTTCAGGAATCGGTGCTGAACAATGTGCATAGTCTTCAAGTGCCTATGTGGATCATCACTTACAAAGCCACGGAATCTAGGTAAGGAAGAAATTAATGCTCATTTAATTTCAAAGTTCACATCATCAGTATAAAAGCCATAAGGTTCATACTCATCATTGGAATTATTAATCTCCCTCATTCTTTTATTATCCTCACCATTATTTTCGAGGTAGCTCTCACCATGTCTGTTGTTCCCATTAGGCGCATCATGTCTATTATTACCATTATCACCATCCATGGTATGTTGCTCTAATTCAACTTCACTAGCAGACAAGTATTCACTAGAGGTAGCTCTCTCACTAGTTTCTTGTTCATTAGATGACAAACTTGACTCTTGTGAAATATGCTCCTCCTCAATAAGAACTTAACTTGCCCTCTCTATTCTCCTCTCTCTTATAATCTTTTTCACTAACCTCTCAAGTTTAAGATTTAAAGGATTTAGAGGTAAAGCCTTATCACTTCTAGGCATAAATAGTAACAGTAAGAACGAGGTACAAAACTGACTTACACAATAAGATTCAAGTAAAAAATAAAAAAATGGAAGAATCTAATGAGTGCAAGTGTGTGTGTGTATGAATGTATGAGTATGAATGATGATATTTATAGTGTATGAAAGAGTGTGAAAACCTGTAATATGCACAAGTAATCAAAGAATGTCAAAAACTACATCAAAATGCATAAAGAGCAAATTCCCAAAACTTGACTTGGAGAATGGACCCCTACACTCAAGAAAGCAACCAAATAGGCTATAATTAAGCAAACAAGAGCAATGTAATCCAACAAATAGCAACCAAGTCAAAGAGTAACTCAAAACTTTTATCTAGCCAAGAAAATGAAAAAATAGAAATGGAAATGCACTATGAAATGCCAATGCAAGTATAAGGCTCAATACAAAAATCTCAGTCAAACGTTACTTGACACTTAGCTACGAGGAACCAATTTCTTGATTTCCCGGCAACGACACCACTTGAAATAACCTAAATTCTAATGTCGCCTTAGGGTTACTTTAAAATTAACCAAGGATTGCATATAGTGCAATCTTGGGTTGTTCTCTTTGAAGAACCAAAAAATGAAACTAATTTCTTAAGTAACTAAATGCAATGCAACCTAAACTATAGGATGTGATTTCATTTGATCAATTACCAGTAAAATTTGCAATGAATTAAAATAAACACTAAGGACTTGGTATTTTAAAAATTAAAATGAGTGGTATGAAAAGGTAATGAGCGAATGGAATAAGAAGAAAAAAAACAAATAATTAGCAATGATAAATGCAACCCTCCAATTCAATAGCACAAGCATTCATCACTTAAATCGATATTAAAGTTAAAACAAATGAACCAAGAGTTATAATCGAGCTTTTAATCCAACAACTGAGCTACCTCGACTTGTTACAAAAATATTTTCCAAAATTCCATTCTACTAATTGCCACTAGAATAGTAAAATAGAACTAAGAATACTAAAATTAATGCTCAATTTTTACTCAATAATTGGAAAAACAGAATTAATACCTGCAGCAAATATAATAATTCAATAATTCAAGCCACCTTGAATAATCACCAATTTCACTAAAATCTCAATACAAAGTAATGAAATTAATCTAAAATCAACACAATATCAATTGCTAAACAATAATCTAACTACAGAATCTTCCAATTCAAAGATATAATTAATACGTAACTCTAAATAATTAAATAGTCATCATAAGACCTAGGAATCACTAAATAATTAATTGGGTAGAAGAGAAATATATTTAAAACTCCTATATAAAAATCCAAGCTCTTGTCATTACGATCGAATAAGATGATTAGGACAAATTAGCCACAAAAAATCATTGAAGACGCTGTCGATGGTGAGCTTTGGTGATCAGCCGTAGAAGGTAAGAATGATGGTTTTCGGACTTGTAGGAGATGAGATTAAAAACCGAAATCTAGATCCTCTTTTTTTCAGAACATGTTCGCATCTCCCTCTGTAGCTCACTTTGTCATTTTCTCCTCCTCGTTGCCCAGACCACGCACCACGCTGTCATGACGACCACACACGCTGGTCATGCACGACGCCTCCAGCCAACCACGCACAGCCCTCGCCAACCACACACAGTCCAGACCACCACGCACCACCCTTCACGCACGCAGACATCACGCACACCAGCCCACACACTACGCACACACAGCGTAGCACACATGCCTCCACCTAGCTCTCCTAGTTTGATGTGACTAATTTTGAATAGTTCTGCTCCACGTCTACTGTGCACTCCAAAACCCTTGCAAAACACGCCTCTCTTACGTCGTTTCTATTCTGCTCTTCAATTCCAGACCCGCAAGCCTCTTCACGCACGTTGTCGTTTCTGTCTTGCTTTTCCTTCCCACTGCTGCTGCCAACGTTGTCGTTTTTGTGTTTCAACTTTTTAAATGCCTTGAACCACTGCTTTTTAATTTTGTTGAACTCCAATTCTTCCAAATACCCTACTATAAAAATTATAAATAAAGTATCATTAATTTTTTAAAATTAATTTATCATAATTAAACACAAATTAGATATAAGGCATAATAATTCAAATAATAATCAAATAATTCTATAAAAATCAATTATAGTGACAAAAAACTCATCCAATTGATATGAAAATAAATGTAAATAAATGAGTTTGTCAAGTAGTAGGTTTATGGAATAAGCAAAGACAATAACATAAAAGGCTCCTTCATACACTTCTATAGAGGTAAATTGTATGCAACTAGAATTATTAGTCACATGATATATGAAGTAGTCATATTGTTGAAAAGATTAAATCTATTTAAGGCCAATCCAAGTCGAACATTACGATAATCTTATGCAAACCATGGAAATTTTCTATTAAATTCTTTCTATGCCATTGAGTCTAGTGGATGACACATGAGTCTAAGATTGTTTTTGTTGACATAAAAAGTCTTTGTAGTCGTGATTTAATAGGAAATTATCACAAGATTTTATTGAATATCTTCTGTCTCCCATCATCCACACCTTCATGGACCACAAATTGGACACTCCTCAAAATCTGTACTTTCCTTCCAAAATAGAATACCAAAACATGTTTATGAAAACCAATTGAATTTAAAGAGAGCTATTAGAATGAGATCAATGAGAGAAACAAATAGTCATAAAAAGAGCAAGAGTGAGATTAAGACTTCTAAAGAAAAAGGGAGTGGGAAAGGAAAGAAGTAGAGGCCAAGTGAGAATTTAAATTAAATTTGAAGTTAATGATAAGAAAAATAAAGAAAAAATGGCTTTAATATGCAAAAGGGGGTAACATTATGATAATTTTCTATGTTAATTGATCTGCAATTATATTTTTTAACAAAGACGCTTATTCAATGTTCATAAATTTAACATATCTCTTCCTAATGTTAACATATGTTCTTTACGTGCTAAGAAAGGACCAAATATATGCTAAACTTTGAAGTGTATTTTTTCCATGAAAATAATTATTGTTTTGGTTATATTGATAAAACAAGAGCTATTTAAGTGGATAAGGAAAAAGTCAAGCAACTATATGAAAATATACTACTCACAAGGAATGAAAGATTTTTTTAAAAGGCTCTACCAAATTAATAAACAGTCACCAATACTACACCTTTTCATACAATTTTTTATTATACTAAAATGATTAATAAAAAGTATATATTATAATATATGGTAATTAACTTATTGTATTATTAATGTATACATATTAATTAATCCCCACTATTATAATGATTTATTTAATATTACATTACATATAATTTTTTCCATATCTTACTTGTGTAATATATATATTACTTTATGTGTAATAATAATTATCTAATTTTTATGGTCAAATTCCATATTGTAACATATAAATTATAAATTATATATTATATATAATTATGTTAGGCAAAGGTGACAACGAATATGACAATGTCTTCCTATTTGGCAACAATTTTTTTTTTGGTTACTAGCAAAATTGTACTATATTTCTTCTGATAAAATCGAAAACGAAATCGTTTACATTAACAAGAAACGACACCGTTTTATATTAGGTTTTTATCACTACCACAATGAACCTCTCTTTATTTTTGTGTTTGCCATCAACATTCAAAACATGTTTATGAAAACCAATTGAATTTAAAGGGAGCTAATGGAATGAGATCAATGAAAGAAACAAAGAGTCATAAAAAGAGAAAGAGTGAGATTAAGACTTCCAAAGAAAAAGAGAGTGGGAAAGGAAAGAAGTAGAGGCCAAGTGACAATTTGAATTAAATTTGAAGTTAATACTAAGAAAAATAAAGAAAAAAACGCTTTAATATGCAAAAGGGAGTAATATTATGATGATTTTCTATGTTAATTGATCTACTATTATATTTTTAAACAAAGAGGCTTATTCAATGTTCATAAACTTAACATATCTCTTCCTCATGTTAACATATGTTCTTTATGTGCTAAGAAAGGAACAAATATATGCTAAAATTTGAAGTGTGTTTTTTTCATGAAAATAATCATTGTTTTGGTTATATTGATAATACAAAAAGTGTTTAAGTGGATAAGGAAAAAGTCAAGCAACTATATGAAAATATACTACTCACGAGGAATGAAATATTTTTTTAAAAGGCACCACCAAATTAATAAACAGTCACCAATACTAAACCTTTTCATACAATTTTTTATTCTAATAAAATGATTAATAAAAAATATATATTATCATATATGGTAATTAAATTATTGTGTTATTAATGTATACATATTAATTAATCCCCACTATTATAATGATTTATTAAATATTACATTATATATAATTTTTTCCATATCTTACTTATGTAATATATATATTACTCTATGTGTAATAATAATTATCTAATTTTTATGGCCAAATTTCATACTGTAACATATAAATTATATATTATATATAATTATGTTAGGCAAAGGTGACAACGAATATGGCAATGTCTTCCTATTTGGCAACGGTTTTTTTGTTACTAACAAAATTGTACTATATTTCTTTTGACAAAATAAAAAACGACATCGTTTACATTAATAAGAAATGACGTCGTTTTATATTAGGATTTTATCACTACCACAAAGAACCTCTCTTCAATTTTGAATTAGCTGTTAACATTCTTCTACATTCATAGTCCAATAACTATTGTCCACTTTTTTGTGTTCGTCTCGTGTATTATGGTCATCACTATTGAAGAAGCATCCTTAACTGTGTTGGTATTGTTCTTCTTTTCTATTTCCAAACCTTCCATCTTATGTTGACTTTTACTTATACCTTTAGGTGTTTATTGTGAGTTTTTTTTTACATTTGTTGTATGAGTTATGTTTGTGGTTGTGTTTCTAAGATGATTTATTGTCTTCCTTTGTTGGTTGTATATAGGTTGACTTCTTTTTATGACCTTTAATGCTTCTTTCAAGAAAGCCTGCAAGTTATTTGACAAAATGTCTGAAGGAGTATTTAACTCTTTTGTAATAATAGTAATATAACCATATATAAATAATACTATATTCTATACATCAAGAACATGGTCATATGTAATCTACTTTAACTTCCAAAATTTAGATATGATATAAAGGGTAAATGGATTACATTTATTTTAATAGGGGTAACTTTCAACTCATTAAGTAGATTGAAGATGTTAGCTACTAAATTGTAGTACTTTCATTTATCATAAAAAATTTCATTGAACATAATGAATTTTATTCTAAATTCACTTCTGCAAAATATAACTCTTAACATAATTCATCGAGGAATGTCGACGTGGCAAATAGTTTCCAATGGTGGAAATTCATTATATTGGGAAGAATGTGCCAAAAATGTCCCTAATGAAGAAAAAAAACAATGCAAAACAAATCCCCTCTTTATACACTAATAATCGTTTGTCTTCTATGGCCGATCTTCTTCTTTAAGGTTTTTAATATCATCCGAACTAACTCGCTTTCCTTATTATCTAAATCTCATTTCCTATTATGAAGGTATTATATATATGAACATTTGATTGTATATACTATATGTTGTATTAAGGTTCCTTGAATCTTCAAGAGAACATAGATGGAAATAAAGGCAGGGGCGATGTCACAATGGTCCATAAAGGATTAGGGAAATTGGTTGGTTTAGAAAATTCATCGATTCTAATAACTATGTCTAGTCAATCAGGTATGCATATGTTCTAATTTGAGTTCGTTATACAATTTCACTAAACTACCAATCTAAGTTCTATACCGATTGTGTTTTAGGTGAAACACATCGCACTAGCAGTTCATCTAATCAAGTTGTCTTCCATACTAAATCTAGGGATTCATTCATTGTATCCTCTAGAAGTTTAGCTATAGCGAAGAAGTTGTTGGAAGAGGATGTCAATAACCCTACACTTGAGGGAAGATCTTTCACTATTTCAATTAGTGCCTTCGAACATGCAAAGACTCTCTTAAGAATCCAGACATAAGAAACTCATTCACCTTTATCCACTCTCATGTCACTTGAAATCTAAAAAATATAATTATATCATTGTTATTTATCGATGGTATCAACTATAATCAACTTCAAACTTTATTTATTGTTCTGTCCGTAAGAATTTTTAAAATAGCCTCTCTACTAGTTAGGGGTAAGGCTACGTACTATTGTTGTTATTATTGTTGTTGTTCTATGTTTGTAAGAATTATTAAACTTCTAATTAAAACCTTGTAATACTAACCAAATATCATATCGTTTCCATAATTTTTATAAATAATTATTTTAGTGTTACTAAATATTAGTGATGAAAACTACTTGTTAACTTAAATTTATGATATTTTTATCCTATTAAATTTAAAATTTTAAGTTCACAAATATTATAATGTCCAAATTATATTTACTTTTCATATTTTAAATAAACTACCATGTGTTTTTCGACAATATGCTTTAAACATTGAAACTAACTTCACAACAAAAGATATCTTAACTACGATAGCTTATAAAAATATCAATTATAACAATTATTAAGTATACAAAAAACATTACAAAATATCTTCCAAATATTTAATATTCACTTTGGAGATGAGACATATAATCGTCATAATATCCTACCCATATTGCGATGAATAAAACAAATAGTCACCATATGTGCAAGCATCCACGACGTTTTCATAAGTCGTTGCCAAATATTAACGACAAAAAACAAACATCATCACAAAAAGTTAACATTCTAAGACAATTTCTTTCAATGTCACTCAATATTATGTTTGTAAGAATTATCAGCGATGATTACTTCAATCGTCACAAAAAAGGATACGTACTAGGCGACATAACGTATTTTTAGTCGCTACTTGTTGGAACTATTTGTGACACTTCACCATAATCGATGTTAATTACATTGATCTCCCCAACATCTACCGATGTTACTGTTATTCATCACAAAATACTTAAGTTTAGGTGACAAAAGGATAAAAAGCCATTAAAACCTATTATTATTGAGATGATAATGAGTTATCTTCGTAAAATATGTTCCCTTTTATGACGTTTTTGTTAAACGCAGTAAAATCATTTACTTATGGCGACGAATGTGGAAATTGTCTCCAATAAAAACATAGCCAATACATCAATCTGTTGTAGTGATTGATAATGGCCAATAAACAAAATTATAGGGCTCTTAGGGAATGATAAATGGCTAAGTTTGGAGTATCTAGAAATTAAAGAGAACCAGAAAAAACATAGCAAAGGGGAAGGAAAAGACTAGAGACCAAAAAAGGGAGAGATTACAGAAATTCCACACACCCACTCTCTTCCACTTCTGCTGCGTATAAGGACTGTCACTCAGTCCTTCAGCCTCCAATGTAACTTTTTCACACGCACACTGTATCGCACCATAACCTACTGTGCCTCATTCTTCTTATGATCATGAGCCACCTTTGCACCATTGTCAGTCTCTTCTTGAGAGTTTGCCACTTATCCATCCTTGGGACCACTATAATTTTTATCCTTCAACATAACATTACCCTTCCCATCGAAATGGATCTTGTCCTTAAGATCAAAGTCAGGGCTGTCAAGTTGGAAAGTAGGTAAGGTTTCCCATGTTGGTTCAGCCATGCCATCCCACTAAAAGAAGATTTGGGGAACCCATTTTCCTTGAAGTTTGATTTGATGTGCATCTAGAATCTGCAATGGAGTAATTTGTAGCCCTTTTCTATTGTCAACAAAGGCAGGGGCATATATTAAGCTTAAGGATCACCTTCACATCGTTTCAACAGAGAAACATGAAAAACATAATGTATTTTATTGTTATTGACAATTTCAAACGATAAACTACAGGCCTATCCTTTCAAGTATCCTAAATGGTTCAAAATAACTCATTCCTATCTTCTGGTTTCGCGATAAACAGAGGGACACCTATCTATAAGGCTGCAGCTTGACAAAGATAAAATCTCCTACTAAAAATTGAACCACCGTTCTTTTTCAGTTGGCAAACTTCTCCATTCTAGCTTGGGCTCGTCTTAAGTTCTCTTTCATATCAACTAGGAGTTTATCACGGGTAGCCAATTATTGATTAATCTCAAAGTGAGTTCCCTCTTGATAAGAGCAGGGTAACATAGAAGGTGGATCTCTTCCATACAATAGTTTGAAAGGAGTCATAGCAATAGAGGTATAAAAGGAACTGTTATACTATAATTCTGCCCATGCTAAAAATTCAACCCATTTGTGAGGATAGTCAAGAGACAAAGCAGCGTAAATACATTTACAAACACTTATTCAAAGCTTCAGATTATCCATTTGTTTGTGGATGACAAGAAGAGCTCATATTGAGTGATGTGCCCTGCAATTTGTAAATTTAAACCTTATCCCTGTCAGTCACTATGGATTTTGGAATGCCATGTAACTTAGCAATATTACTGATGAACAGTGTAGCTAATCGAGAGGCAGTATAATTAGCCTTTAAGGGAGCAAAATGACCATATTTGGACAATTTATCAACTACTACCATAATAACATTGTACCCCTTTGAATTTGGTAATCCAGTTGTAAAGTCCATAGCAATATCTTCTTATACCTGATTTGGAATAGGAAAAGGGTAGAGTAGGCCAACTGGATGTAGTTGTGAAGTTTCGGCTCGTTGGCATATCAAACGTTGCGTCACAAAAGTTTTAATGTCCTGCCTCATTTTCTTCCAATAAAAGTAAGTTGCTATTCGAGCATGAGTTCGAATGAAGCCTGCGTCACCACCTACTATGGTAGCATAGAACTCATAAAAGATCTGATTAATGATTTCCTATGCTTGTTCAATAATAACCAGCCTCTTACGCCACCATAATAACCCATCTTTCAATTGATACTGATGGAATAATTCTGGTTCTTGTATTACTCATTACATCAATTGTTGTAACTGGATAGATTGACCCAACTATTGTTTAATTTCCTCAAATAGTGTTGACTAAAACACAATGACAACTATATGAAAACTCATGGAAAGAGCATCTATAACGTGATTTGTATTCCTAGGCTTATATTCGATAGTATAAGAATATCCTAATAATTTAGGAAGCCAAGCTTCTTGATTCAGAGTTTGAATCACTTATTGATTCAAATGTTTAAGGCTATGGTGGTCTGTTTATATAGCAAAGTGATTGCCAAATAAGTAACGACGTAACTTGGAAACAGCCTCTGAGATAACATATAACTCTATGGCATACACTGACTGTTTCTGCATGCATTGTGAAAGTTTCTTTAAAAAAATAAGCCACTGGTTTTCCTCCCTAAGACAAAACATCCCCAATGCCCAATCCAGAAGCATCAGTCTATAGCATAAAAGGGTTGGTAAAGTCAGGTAATACCAATATGGGTGCGTAATTTAGTGCTTGTTTGAGCTTTTCATATGTTAAATGTGCATTTTCAGTCCACAAGAACATATCTTTCTACAGTACATCAGTTAAAGGACCAATAATGGTGGCGTATTTATGGATGAAACGTCTATAGTAACCAGTTAATCCCAGAAAAGCTCTAATATGGGTCATATTGGTAGGTAGGGAACATTCTTTCACAGCTTTAATTTTCTCAGGATATATTTCTACCCTTTACCTAGATACAATATGACCTAAATATTCAATTTTATTTTTTCCAAACAGGCATTTGCATAATTTAGCATAAAGGTGTTTTGCTGCAGACATTCTAACACCGGTTGTAAATGATCTAAGTGTAGAACCCAACTGTAACCATAAAACAAAATCTCATAAAAAAACTTAAGTACAAACTTTCACAAATAGGGTCGGAATACCTCATTTATGAGAGCATGAAAAGTCGCAGGAGCATTTGTGAGACCAAATGACATGATTAATCATTCATAATGTCCACGATGGATTCTAAATATTGTCTTCTGTCTATCCTCTGGTCGCAATAATATTTAGTGATGGTCGCAATAATATTTAGTGATACTTTGATCTGAGATCCAATTTAGAGAAAAAGTTTGACTCATGTAATTCATTTAGCAACTCATTGGGTAGGAGTCCTTCATAAGAACAACATCCAAAACCCTGTTGTCAGTAAAGCCTCCAGGTGCTATTCTTTTTCTTTACTAAAATTACTGGTGCAGAAAAAGGACTCATATTGGGTTGTATAATTCCTTCGGACAACATTTCTTTAACCAAGCATTCTATCTCAGCCTTATGAGAAAAAGGATACCTCTATGGTCTAACTTTCACTGCACCAGTGCTGTCTTGTAGAGGAATTGAGTGATCATAAGTACGAGGAGGTAGTAGCCCGTGAGGTGTAACAAACACTTTAGCAAACTCCTGTAATAATCTGCTTAGATCATCTGGTATTCGTTCAGGTTACTCCAACAAGTCAGGAGTCAACGTGTCCAATGGGAAGCATGTCATCATATACAGCTCATGAATTGATTTTATAGCTGAAATTTGCTGAAAATGATGATAAGACGTTGGTCTATTCGTTGCGGATGCCTTGCAGTGTTATTAGCTTATTTCCATCATAAATTCGATATAGGCATCTCTGTAGTTTGCAACATGAGGCCCCACTGTTGCTAACCATGTTGCTCCACTCACGACATCATTACCAGATACAACCAAAATATATAAATCATTAATGAAATCAAGTACTCGTCAATCCAAATTGGTAGATCACAAATTACTCCCTCAAATGTCAAATAATGCCTATTGCCTACCATCACTCGGATTCCTCTAGCTGATTCAATAGGAAGTATTAAATGTGCAGCCACTCTAGGTTGGATGAAGTTATCAGAGCTTCCCCCATCAAGCAAGGCTTTGACACGTGTACATTGCACATTGCGCACATAATGGATTGTGGCGCCCCATCGTAACCCACTCATCGCTTGAAGAGACAAGTGATGATGGGTGTGGCTTTCTTTATTTTCAGCTATTGTTGTCACTTCTTCATGCGATTTCACTAGAGAATCATCAGGGGTTTCATCTAGTTCAGACAAGAACAACATTAATTGTTTATTAGTGAATTTATGCCCACAGCAATAGCATGCATCTCTGTTAAATGTGCATCATGTTGCGGCAAAAGAATAGGTCAACAAATCTAGTTGTTAATATCAAATAAATAATATCTTTGTAGATTTTATATCCCTTTTCTTTAGGCTTCAGTTAATATTTTCTTGTTACAACTATGATTATATAAACAACAAGTTTATGTTGAATAAAATAGATTAGATAGTTTATGCATATTAGAAATAAAAATCCAACAAATTTGATATCAGAGCGTGTTATTCTTGAGGGACCTGAGAGGTTAGTAAGCTTAAAACCAAACACCAACCCCACAATGTCGACAGAGAATTCATATAATGCTAGCACACCAATTTTCACAAGCTCAAATTATCAAATTTGGGCAATGAAAATAATGACCCATCTGTAAGCTTATGATCTTTGAGAAGCTGTTGAAGAAGGCTTTATTTTACAGTTGCCTGATAATCCAACAGTTGCCCAAATGAAGAATTACAAGGAAAACAAGACCAAGATGTATAAGGCAATGTCGTGTTTGTTTTCAGCTCTACCTGAAGCTCTCTTCACCAAAGTAATAAATATGAAGACAGCCAAAGAAGTTTGTGTTGGATATGGGTCCCTCTCACATGGAGGGACTCCATTCCACAATTACGGCACCGCCGTATGCTGCTGCTTTTATTGAATGGAAGAACATGCTATTTTTGTTGAATAAATGGAAGCAGCCTGCAGTATTTATTGAAAAGAAGAAAAAGAGACAGCTGCAAGCACGCAGTAAAGAGCCTTTATATGACACTCTCCGCTTTAGAAGAATAACAACAAAATACAGAGAGAAAACAAAGAGAAAATCAGAGCACTGCTTTTACTCTGAAGTTAGGAAATATATTCCTAAAGGATTGATGAGTAACAAAATAGTGAGGTTAGTATTTTTAGGTTGGAAAACACCTTGTGAGCCACTATTTTGCCTTTATCTCTGTATACCTATTATTTGTAATAGTGGAAGAAATATTCTGAGTTTTGTCCGTAGATGTAGCCCAAAGTTAAGGGTGAACCAAGTTAAATTTTCTGTGTCCATTTTGCTCATTTTATTTTTTCTTTTCATAAAATACACTCGTTACACCCAACAAGTGGTATCAGAGCTATGTTTTCATTGAAGATATTTTTTGAAAAGAAGCATGTCATCGGGAAGAGAAAATTACAACAAATTTTTTGGCATGATCCGTTCGAAAAGTTGACGTAAAACGGCAAAGGTGATTAATAGTACCTTTACATTGTTTTAATTCATTTACAAGGTGACACACTGTGCAGCAATAGTAACTGGGTCCTGCTGTACTATTTATACCGAGTCCCGCAGCACTATTTCAGTGGGATCCGACGAGTTACTATTTACCAGGTCCTGCAGTACTATTCTGGAGGGGTCCAACGACACTATTCTGATCCCGTGGTGAAAATTTTGAAGATATCTTTTCTGCCAAATTCTAACGTCCTGGTTCCATCTTTGAGGTCGGTTTTCTCAAATTTAGCTTAATTTGGTAAATGGAGGTGAAGACGAACAAAATGATCAATTTAAATGGTATGAACTACCGTATATGGCGAACTAAGATAAAGGATCTCTTGATGATTACAAAGATGCATTTGTCGGTATTTTCAACAACTAAATCGGAGGAGATGTCCAACGAAGAATGGGAGTTTAAGCATGAACGAGCATGTGGTTATATTCGACAATTTGTCGATGATAATGTGTACAATCACATTTGTAACGAGACTCAT
>JANSVA010000216.1:34675354-34710861 GCA_025504915.1 Erythroxylum reticulatum
GATCTACGTATCAATGTGAATTTGAAAGTGATTTTAACATAGTTATTGCATTATTAATTTTGTTAAATTTTGATGTAATACGTGGGTTAATTGATGTAAATGTATTAACTTCATATTTTATTGGATGAATGGGAAGTTCCTTGTATTTTAAAAATAATATATGTTAAAATAATTATTATCCAATTCTAACAAAATTATAAAAATCAAAAGTAACAAAATTAAATTCTAATCTTGAGTATCCTGAATATTGGGATTACATTGAATCCGTATAAAAAGACTGACTGCTTGAGAGATTCCACAACACTTAAATGGACTGCGTCCCTTGGCTCAGCTTGTTGTCCTTTTTGAGATCTGCGATTTTATCTTTATGAATGAAAGTTTATCTTTTTCCTTTGTCGGTTGCTTAAGTAAACTTGCACTGTTGTACATATATAGTAAGCAAATTAATGGGAGTAGACTTGTTAAGGAAGATTTGTTGCAAAGCTATTCCTTTGGCAGACTGATCAGCAAGATGGTTGACTACTGTGTTAGAAGTACAAACAAATCAAACACCATTCTGTGGGTAGGATCTATTCTTTTTATGTATTATGGATTTATTGCTTCTTTTAAATGGGTTGGTGTGGGGTATTACTCCTATGGTACTACGTTCTTGAATAGTCTAACACGAGGGACGACTTAAAAGTCAATGAAAGGTTTCGACAGAGCTAAGCCAAGCAAAATCTCTGTTTTTATCATGGAGATTCTTCTATTCGGCAACTAGCTCTTTTTTTGCCTGTAAATTGTAATTTGTAGGAAATTAGTTTTCCAAAATAATTATATGAAATAGAGTAAACATAAAACACTCAATAAAGAGTTTTAATAATCTAAGAAACAACACTCTTATTAATCTTAAATTTTGTTGTAGCCTTTTACACGACAATCAACTCGATAGTGTTTACTTATTTTCTAACTCTCAAATTCCTCTCTACGCATCTTTTTTCACTTCAAATATACTCTCTTTCCAAGGAATCCAAACCTTTTATGTATAGTCTTATAAAGGAGGTTAGCATATAATTTAAGCAAGAAAATTGTATCTAATTGGATGATAATGAATTAGGTCAGGTTTATGTTGGAGCATGGAGAGGCTTGAGCCCAAGCTCCAACCCAACGTGCCTGATTTATTACTTTTTAAAAAAAAATTAAAAATAATGTCATTTTATCACTCTAAGTTAAAACTCCGGTTAGGTCAAAATTAAAGTCCTAACTTAATCGGTGACCTAGTAATTAGGCCAAGAAATTCGAACTTATGACCCGATGTGTGACCTTGTCAACTCAAACTTGGCCTAACTTAGGAGTGCTCAACTTTACATGGTCTGTAAGACATTCCCAAGACATAAAATCCACGATGTTTTCTTCTAAAAGAATACCAACATCCAGAATCACAATCTGGCTCCACTCAACAGCAACCTTTGCATGTAAAGTCAGACATCATAATGCTGTCCAGACACAGAAAGCATGGAAAGATTAATTTAAACAAAGAAAACAAATGGGCAATGCCTGTTGTTTCTGAAATTCCTCTTAGCTTGCTGTAGAGAAAAAGCCAAAGGACGCGACTTTCTTAGAGTCACTTTCCAGGCTTGGATTCATCGCAGAACGCTGATATCACGAGTTCTGGTTTTACTGGGCAAATGGTCTCTTAACGTGTTGTATAATAAATTCAGCTACAGTACTAGAGGCTATCTTATCTGGGCTTCGTGAGCAATTTGGGCTAGATGAGTAGCCGTTTTCTTCGGACTTCAAAAGGAAAGAGTCTGGACAGACAGCCCGAGTAAACCCTGAAAACTTGAATTGGATTCACCATATCTTTCATTTGTATCTCTGCCACATATCGTATGAGTAAAATGTTAGACCACCATTTCAATCTTGGTGCCAAATGGACCACCCCTTAAGGCTCTGAATCAAAAGAAATCTAGGACATACTGCAGAACTCCCTATGCTATGGGATGTTTCCCATTTTGTTTGAGGAACGAAAACTTTCTTTGTCCATTGATTCCGTCAATTATATTCATAACACAAGGAAAATTAATGTATTATATACGGATTTATCGAAAATAATCTCTTTATTAAGTAAGTATAAAGATGCATTATATTGGACCTTTCCAATCTTTGCATTTCAACTAAATTCTCATTGATGTTATTGTTGTTGTAAAATTATCATTAAAAGAGTGAAGATTAATAACTCGTTTCGATTGAAAACAATTGATTAACAATAAGAAGAATGGATTCTCACTGGCTCTGGAAAAAGCCTGTCAAAACAATGCCAAGAGAAACAATAAATAAAGATGTTATTTGAAGGAACTATCCCCATCTATTTTTTCCTTTTGTTTTCTTTTTATCATTGATCACTCCATATATACACAACTAAAATCGATGACAGAAAGGAGCCTCAACCTCTTCTTCCTGGAACAGGAATAATACTCAAGACTCAAAATTTTCACAGAGAACAATCAGATTCATACCATTTGTTTAATGCAATAAAAACAATTAGTTCGCTAACTTTGGAGGTGATGAGAATAAATAACTAAATATTCTTAGTATATGTGCTAGTGAGTGTCTATGTCACATAATAAACAAAGAAGCAGACCTAAATAATTGGATTGCAGCTTTTCATTTTAAAATCAGAAGCTTGTAATAAGGTCGTCGGGAGGCTGTTGTCGCGGCTTGTGGGAACTCAAGGCATCAATCAAGCTTCTTCCTTGTTTTACACTTGCTTTTTATTATTTTGTCATGGCATCACTTTGACAGACATGCACCTTTACAAAGTACCTTATATGTAAACACTTTTAAAACTTTCATATGATGAAATAATCGGTGTTTAGTGAATGCTTTCAGGTAATGAAAACAGAAGTGCTAATTGTTAAAGTACAAACGAAAATAACGAAAAAGAAAATTAAGAGGACAAAAAAATTTGTGGTTGGGCTTAAGAGTTTATTTTAAAAACAAGATATAATTTATATCTTTCCCCTTAGATTTGCATGTATTGTTTATATAATAATAATAGGATTGCAAATTAAATAGTGAATAAAAATTTACAATTTTTTAAATTTAGTACTAACTTTTAAAAGTTTTTAATTTAGGGACTAACTTTTTTAATCTCATATAAATTAAGTCAAGAAATTGTTTAGGTTGATGTGATATATTTACTAAATATTATGTAAAATTCATATATTATTCACGTAAAAAAGTAACGTTTTGACCTAAGTTAAACAAAATTTTAAAGGCTTAGAAAATTTGACATTAAATTAAAAAATCTTTAAAAATTAGATATCTTAAAATTTGTTATCTTTAATGATATAGATTAGATAAGTTAAAAGATTAGTTGGTGTTATTTTAACATATCAGTTTTCACTTTTATATATATTTAGACAATGCTCCACTATGTGGGGATGTATTTTTAGTATAAAATTTTTTAACCTAAACAACTCTAATTTTACTTAGGACAATACTTTTAAACAAATGATCTAGGAACTATAAATTAGATAAATTGATAAACTTTAAGGATGAACCTTAGTTTCGCTTGCCAAACTAGGACACGTGAAAGCTTTCTAAAAATGAAAAATAATTTAAATTATAGTTAAGACTAAATCATCGTTACAACGAGTTTAAAGTTATAAGCCTACTATTATATTGCAATATGATCTAAAAACAAAATCCCCCGAAGGAAGATAGTATGACTATTTGCATAATAGACAACAACAAGAAACAATTATAAACACTACTGAGGTTTCGTCTTCATGGGAAAGCTCATTCACCATTTCTGGTATTTGGGATGTTGCTTTCTCTTCCTAACAAATTTCCTTTTTGCATATTTGGATTGCAAGCAGAAATTGCTAGGGTATTTCGGACATGGGCTATAGCTAGTAAGGGATCACATTCCTCTGGTTGATCAATATCTCCTGTCCCTGATTCTGAGTTTGCCCAACAATTGCAACTGGAGTCAGCATGTTAGCCCAATTCATCTGACAATGCTCCAAATATTGAGAGGAGAAATCATTTACGCTACTGTCTAGATTCTTCACATTATTTGCACTAGAATTGTCAAGAGTTGTCTTTTCCTGAGCAATATGTGTGACAACTTGTTCAGTCCTCAAATTAATTAATTGATTACCATTGTCTTCAACACTAGTAACTACATCTCCAGCACCATCAAGCACACCTACAACAACACTAGTAGTTTCATCCTCTATAATAAGACTACCTGTAACAACCTCAAATGTCCCAACCTGCAACTGCAAACATGATTCCTCACATCTCAGAGAAACGTTAGCATCATTACGTTTGTCAAACACCTTACGGTTCAAAGGTTCCTACATAACATTACATTTTTCCAATCCAAAACTAGCAAGGAACTTGACAAGAGGCATCTTTGAGCAATCAACCATCTTAAAATTCCCAACCCCTAACTGCATAATTGGATCCTCACAAGAGAGAGAATTATTGTCATCAACAAGATTAACTATCTCATCCTTTTGCAATGGTTCCAACAAATTATTACTAACTATTTAGCCATCCTCGATCAACAATGAAGAACCAATAGAAATCTCCATTAGGGTCAACTCCTCTCCTTTGTCAAATATAACATGATCATCTTAGAATTAATCAGTGAACTACCCTCCTTCTTTGAGGGAACATTACGAGAAACATGAGTGACTCCTATCGACTCCTTTTCCAAAACATATATCTAACTTCATTGTTAAGGTCCTCATTCCATCCCGAGTGAAGAACCCTGCCTATAGGAACCCATTTCCTTAGAGTGTTATTTGACTTCTAAGGATAGCTTATAGGAATCACCACTTTCTCCATCTCCCCATTCTCACCAAGCTTCAGAATCGAAAGACTATCAAGCAGAACCGCACACTTAGGAATTTCTATACATAACTTCACATATCATACCCTCTCCATAAAGGAGTTTGCAAATCCATAAAAATTGGCTTATAAGGGAGCTAGTCATATAATTGAGACTCACAACCATCCAGAACTCTATCGGAAGGTTGTGGAAATGAACCCACGTAGGGATGACCTTGAATAGGCTTCGGTCCATGTCCATTCCCGGCTTCCACTTCTCTAGAAACAGCGGTCGATCACCGAACTGCCAAGGACTCTGTTGAACTATCTCCGACAAGCAGGAATCGTTAGCGAATTTGAATAAAATTGAGTCATCTTCCCTCAACATAGCCTTTTGTAGGCCCTTCTTCCCCCACCTAGCCTTAGCCCATGCGTTAACAGCTGAGAAGGTCAGTCTTTTGGACCAAAAGAAACTAACCAGTGTGGACAACCACGCTCTTGCTCCAACCTTCAAAAGTTAAATTGGAAGAGTTAAGACCTCATCTTTCAAAACATTGTGATAGTGATGTAGAGCCCCTTTGTTGTGCTGTTTGGGGTTCAATTTACGTCATAGCCCATCCACATGAGTAGAAGCCATATTTTCCCCCTGCCTCTATTGGGGACGCGTTAGTGCCCCTCGCTAGGGAATTTCAAAAGGCTTCTCTATTGAGAATTGGGAATTCATCTTTGGAGATTGTCGGCTGGGAAGGAATGGTTGGGAAATTATTGGCAGACAAAATTGAGGGAGGTAGGTCTCTTTTAATGTCCATTCGCAAGGCCTAAGAAAGCCTTCCGAAGAAGGAAGAAGTAGCTTGCACGATTGGTCGCCGCTCCCTCTCGTTGGGTCACTCTTCAGATCAAGTTATATTTCATTGCACCGCTCTCCTTGGTGGTTCAAAACCCAGATCTCATGTCGCTCCCCCTCCAGTGGTTCAAAACTCAGATGTCGCGGTGCTCTAAGTTCATATTGGGACTATCATTTAATAGCCTCCTTTTGAGAACTATCGTCTAATTAACATCAAATACTTAGTTTATGGAACTTTGATTTATTTATTTATTTATTTACTTATCTTCTTTCTTATTGTGTATTTATTTACTTACTTTATCTTTGATTTTTATTATTTACCTTATTCTATGTTTATTGTATTAATTATTTATATTTTTATTTATACGTATTTATTTATTTTTATTTTATTATTATCTTTTATGTCTATTTTTATTTTATTTTCATCATCATCATCATCACCCAGTCCGAAGTTTCACAATGAAGCGGAGTCTGGGGAGATCTGATAGTACGTAGCCTTACCCTTACATAATAGAGAGGTTGTTTCCGATAGACTCACATGCAAATGAGATAAGATAAGAATAATGCAGGTTACAGAGGGAAAAAGCAGAACTAGCCCAGTAAATTATTAAATAGATAAAAATTACACTAAATACATAAATAAGTAAAAATACAGGATATACCTGATGGAGTCCAGATTCGCACGTACCCGATAAGTTGCAAAGACCGACTCACCTCGTTTCTAGTCACTTTAGGAGTCCTTGCTTGTATACCCTACAGGTATGCCAATCCTGCTATCTCCATAATCTGCGTGCCACGGGACCCATCTCCAGATAACTACTCTACTGTATTGGCGAACTGCAAAGGGTAATCTCTTACCCTTATCCGCTCATGTTATACTCTTCTATTTCTAGCCAGTACCTCATTAAGATTCAACTCAGACAAATCTTTCTTGATCACTTCCCTCTAGACCTTGTAAGGCCTCCCCCTTCTCCTCTTGTATTCATTAAGAGTTATCCTCTCACAACTACGCACCGAAGCATCAGAGAGCCGCCTGCGTACATGACCGAACCACCTAAGTCTAGCCTCTCTCAACTTGTCGACTACACTTGCCACTTGTAGCCTATCTCTTACTACACTATTCTGAACCTCATCTCTCTTGGTAACGTCACACATCCACCGAAGTATACACATTTCTGCTACCAACAACTGTCTTGTATGTCAACGTTTGACTGGTTAACACTCTGCCCCATATAACATGGTTGGACGGATCACTGTTTTATAAAACTTCTCTTTGAGTTTTACAGGAATCTTTTTGCCGTATAAAACCCCTGACGTACCCCTCCATTTGGTCCAACCAGATCTAACACGCTGAACTATATCGGCATCGATATTACCATCACTCTGAATGATCGACCCAAGATATTACCATCACTATTTTTATTTTATTTTATGTTTAATTAATATTATTTTAATATGTATAAGCATTTTTTTCATGTGGATCTATCATAAATAATCATTGTACTAGTCAAGAGTAAAGTTGCGTAATATTAAATCTCCTAAGACTCTTCGTATAAGTACAATTAAAACTAAATTGTTGTTGTTGTAATTATCTTATGAAATGATTAATTTACTCAATATAATATTGTAGACAACATTCTAATTTTTGACGCCACTTTGGATACTCTTTGGAAACCTAAATTTGGATTCATTAGCTCCTTTTCTTTTCCTCAGTTTTTATTCCTTCCTATCGGAATGCTATTCTTTCCGATGCTAATGGTGTCTGCCGAGTCCTATATTAATATTTTCTGGCAATCACTTGATGGCTGCAAAGATTCAACTTGCCCTGTTGAATGGGAACTTCATCGATTAAAAAAAAAATAAATTTACACATTCTAATTTTTTCGAAATGCATGTTTAAAGGTCAAGAAATATAAATTCGTGTTCATACTCTTATTTGTTTATCAACAAGGCGAAGAAATAACTTTTCCTATGCTATTTCATGCATACAAAAGTCCTACGTCTAGTTAGGTGATGAGATATATAGACAATACAACAAGGTACACAATCTACCCTTTTCTTTGTAGTATTGTTGTCATCGCTTACCTTCATTTCATTATTTGGTATGAACTTTTTGAAATAATAGGAATCTAACCTAAACTAGAGTTGGCTTCTTTTGTTTCAATAGTCGATTTGTTTTTACTTCTCCGGCTCTCGGAGCCATCTTTACTTACTATATAGTATCACTTTCCTGAAAATAACCTCAAGGATTGTGCAAAGTTGCAGCACAAAAATCTGGACCATATCAGATGGTAAGAGACTCGCAAAACTTTCCTTAATTCCTTGCGGAAATTTGATTTGACGTGTAACTAAAACAGCTTACAAGTTGCCTGGAAAATTACAATAATGATGGTGGGATTTTCTCATTCACGTCAACCGGATATTGTTTTAATTTTCTTGGTAGATGTCTGATTAACTTTTTGAATATTTTATTGTGGTTTCTTTGGTACTAAGCTGGTTGTTTAGAATGTTTGGAACATTGACACTGGATTTGGTTTTAGTCATTAACACTTGTAAACAATCATAAAGCCTTGAGAAAAGGAGAAAAACATAGCTATTGTCACAAGATTATTCACACACAGATCAAATGTGAACCTTTCCTTAAAGGCTGCTTGGAGGAAAGAAAAGTTATTCCTACAGCTAAAGAGCAATAGCAGAATAAAGTTCTCTGATGGGTCAATGACATGTTTTGAAAAGTTTCCAGTTAGTCCACAAGAAAAACCCTATGTGCAGACTTATATATGCCTCTCTTGCCAACTTTATGAATAAAATAAGCTAATGCCAGTTCATGGTGTTTCTTGAAACGTTTAGATCTCTATATTTTACTAAAACGATTAAAAAAAACAGCAGAAGAATATAGAAATCAAAATAGAAAAAGGGTATAGATCAGTCTATGTATGTACAAAAGTAGGTTTGTCTAAAATAAGACAGCCATTGCATGCATTTAGTGCTAATTATTTACTTGAGCACATTCGTATTTGATTTGTCTTCTGTTGAATTAAAATTAAATATTTGATTTTAGGGTCCTCTAAATATTTATGAAATGGAAGGTACAAAATTTATCGAATATGGAATCATTAACCTCTCTTCTCTTCGTACTAATTAATCTTATTTAGAAGATGTCTTTTATGCCAAGTCAAACAAAGAACATAGCTAATATTTAGTCACACATTAAAAAGTCTTTCTACATAACGAGCCATAAAGGGCAGTTAAATTTGATACTTATTGAGGGAAATGATCCAACATGCCATATTCTATATGATTGCGATTGCTAGAGCGTTAAAACATGGCTTAGCAATCCTATATTCAAGGCCTGAATTGATAGTTGCCTTTGCCAATGCACTTCACACTCCTATTGACAAGCCACTCGCTAAACAATGTCAGCCAAATCTAATTCAATCAAGAAAACAAGTACTAAAACTTTGCCCTACAAAACAAAAATTGGGGTGAAAAGTCAAGATGAAGACTAATTACAGATTCAATGTTTAACAACTACAAGAGATTTCAATTCTCAATTAATACAGTCGGTCCGGCTTTGACCTTATGTTAAGCACCAAGTCATGAAAAGTAGTCAGATGTCCCAATTATTTTTTTTTTTTTTTGTTTAACGATTCTGTCTACTTTCCTTAGCATTTAGCTCAAGCACGTAGCACAATTGCTGATTAAATGTGCAAATGCCTGCATTTAAATTTCTTAATGTGAAAGTCGTAATGCCCTAAGTTTAAGGCAGTCCAATAGCAATTCATTTCAAACTTAATAAAATTGTAAGATTAAAATTAATTAACTAAACAATTGGTCAATGATCTTTTTTATATGAAATTATAATGCACTTCTTCTATATGAGATTTCACAAAAGTAATTAATTACTGAAATTATAATACACTTCTTCTATATGATATTTCACAAAAGTACGCAACAGTAATCTTCTTGGACAAAGTAATTAACTACTACGACTCCATCAAACATACAGCCGATTTTTCAAGCATTTGGGTGGCTTTTATTGCAAGGAATTTACCTTTCCATGTTACTGTACATGACCTGTTATAGGATCCTTGAGAGCAGCCACATCGTGCCGAACCTGAAAAGAATATTACTGACATCATGGTCTACATGCAACTTGGTCTTGGGTATCAATGGTGATGAAACTAATATCAGAACTTGTCATAGCATGCAATGAACATGATCAGGCCATGATCAAGCATGTTGAATCAGTAAAAAAGAACATCCCTACCTCGATACTTAGGTGCATGTCTGTATCAAAAGAATGACAAATACGGTCATATATCCAAGACAAGGAGTACATAAACAAGTATTGTTACTCAGCTTTCAGAACTTGAGATACGTGTTCAATCCCTACTTTATTCTGTCTAAGAACATATTTTCAATCGTGAATAATATTGTATAGGTCATTTATTATTATGCACCATTGATCGTGTAAATATTTACAAAGAAATTTACTAATATTTTAAATAATTTGTGGTATTTTTCTCTAAAATATTACCTCTTTTCTTCCGTTATTTGAGAGAAAATTATTGACTGATTGATACAGAAGTGACTGATTTAGAAAACGAGTCATTGACTAAGCTTAATGCTTGAGCTTGACCGAGGCCACCAAACAGTGACCTCGTCAATTCATTAGCATACATATCTAATATCTTGTCCTTTATTTCTCTTCTCTTCATAGTTTGTAATATTCAAACTTGACCCGCGCTTGGTTTGTCTTTCATTCGATTAATAGTGTACGAGATGCAATTTATGAATTACTTACACGTTTGGCCTATCTCGGACAAATTAAGGTTTCAACAATATAATCAACTCCCTTGAAGAACCACTGGTTTGAAGATACTTAGGTGGATCGTATGATCATTTGCATCGTTAAGTCATTTGCATCTTCAAGTGTGTTTAAGTTAATATGGATATCTGAAATTTCATGATAATCACAGAACTTAAAAAATAAGGTAAATCGAAAAATATTGATATGTGCCTTTTGTCCATTAGAACACTTTTTGTTTGTAGTTTACTCAGATTAAAAATTAAAAATCGATCGAGTTTTACAAATCAACTTGCACTTATATAGGCCTAATGGCTACAAAAAGTTTTAAATAACAAGCAGTAGGCGGTATTGCATTTGTGATATTACAATAATTATAATATATATCATCACCATAACATTAATTACACATTTTTAGTTAAAATTTTGAATACATATAATCATTAGTTTAATAAATTTAAATAAAATTAATTATATAATTATTTTTAAATTTTATTATTAAAATAAAACATATTTTATAAAAATATATTTTTTAATATTAATAATAAAAAATTATAACTAAATTCGAAAAATTTTCAATTCTGAATATTGAAGCTAAAGTAGGCTGACGCTTTAGGAAGTGATCAACCCACCAGACATAAGAGTGACAGAGAAAATGCTTCAAATCCAATTCCGATCCAGACTTTTCTGTTGCAATTGGAAGTACATGAGATAGGTTCATTATCACATGTGCCCTCAACAGTTACTTATTGTCATTTGCAGACATTAAGATAACAATAAAAGGATGTAGTCATTTGAGATGCCCCTACAAACTGCTAGAGCCGAGCAAGTCATAGCCAAAAACGTCTAAAGCAACTTTCCAACTTATACCAAGGACTTTGAATAAACTTTTTTAATGGAAAACATAGAATTCTACCCATGTGTTAGAATCAAAAGGTATTGCAGATCTACTTTTTTACACATAACCATTAGGTAGAGTGTAATTCTGAGGTTTCTCACACGTTAGGGGTCCTGTAGAGCAGTCAGAAACAGGAAATGACTGCACTGAAGATGCCAGCAGAAATGGACCCATCTGGGTCTGTCACTTAAAAATCCAACCTCCTGTGAACAAAATTGACAGTAGTAATATTCCATCCTCAAACATCATACATTCATATCTGATGAGTTGCTTGTTAGTTGCAAATGGATATATGGGAAGTATAAAACAAGAGGTTGGTGATCAAAACAAAACGGAAAGTTGACAATTAACATGCAAGTCTCTCAGGTAAAATCATTAGGGTTATCATCATGAATTTCTGACACCAAATTTCCTCCTAGAACACATTTACACCCGTCCTGTGTACAGCAATGTTATTGTGGACCAAAGTACATGGAGTCTGTGAAAGATGAATCTTGCGGAATGCTTTGGAAGCAAGTCTCCAACTCGGAAACAAGTTGAGGATAAACCATAGAGCTTGTGTTTCCCCAACTGCTGCCTTCCGTAGTAGTACTAGCTCCTGCACTGCTACTGTTAGCCATGTCCATTCCATAAAAACTCTCCAACCCTTCTAATTCCGGAGTTCTGTAAGCCAATTCCTCTAGCTCTACTGTGCTAAGTCCTCCAAACATACTCAAAGATGATTCAGTAGAATGGTAGATGGTGTTGTGCAATTGGGAAGATTTACTATCTATGGAGTTCATGGGCGTAGCAGCAGAAGAAAGTATATCAACGGAGTTTGCATACAATTGATGATCTCGAGTACTGCATGAGCCATCAAGAGTATACTTAGAGGAACTGATGTTATACTTAGAGGAGCTGATGTTTGATTCTTCAAGCTCGTCAGAAAATCTTCCTCCGAGCTTAATCAAGAGGCTCCTAATATACTCTTGGTCCATGATTGAAGGTTCCTGGCTAGAATATATAGGTGGCATGACTGCAGGTAGCTCAGGCCAGTAAGGAGTTTCCAGATTTAGCACGCCAGGAACAGCGAAACTCTCGCTTTCTGTCTTCATCTCCTGTTTGACCGTTGCTCTTCGTGCCTGTTGCTCCTTTCGCTGTTTTCCCAGGAGCTTTTTCTTCAGCCTTGTGTTCCAGTAGTTCTTTATATCATTATCAGTTCTTCCAGGCAACTGAGCAGCTATTATAGACCACCTATTTAAACATATTCAATCATTAAGATTAACCCACTGAATTACCCTTCCTCATAAACCCCATGAGTTCATGATTAAAGAATGTCAAGCGCATTTTTTAATTTACCTGCTTCCGATACTGATATAGAGACTGCAGATAATGTTGTCCTCTTGCTCTGAAAACCCTCCGTGTTTAATATTTGGACGGAGATAATTCAACCATCTAAGTCGACAACTCTTCCCACATCTCTTCAGTCCTATATATTACGTCCACTATAAAGTTCTGTTCCAAGCCAAAAGAAGAAAAAAAACTTGATAACTATTTTTATTCTTACCTATCTTCTGAGGCAAAGCTATCCAGTTTCCTCCAGTTCCGTTCTGTTCAATATAGGCCTTGAGTTTAGCATCTTCCTCCGGCGCCCATGGTCCTTTCTTCACGTTGGCTTTGTCACAACAAGGAGCTCTACCCATGTTTGCTGTCTTTGTTTGTGTTAAAAAGTTAACAAGCTTAGCTTTTTCTTCTTTATCTCCTGACAATAATGAAACTGATACTGCTATATATAAGAGGGTAGCTAGAGAAGGAGAGACATGAAGATTTCAGTGAGGAGAAAGAAAACAGAAAAAGAAGAAACTTTATGAATAGAATAATGGAGGAATTGGAAATGCCAGAACAGTAGAGAAAGGTTTTTCCTACTCGTCCTTCTTAGTTCAGAATCTGCACCAGATATCCACTAAGTAATTTATATATTCCCACATCTACACCCATAAGACAGTTGTTTCTCATTCACAAACCATGATTTGATCATGACCGTGCAACTCGTAGACCAGGCTCTAAAGGCTAACTGGATCCGGTGTGTGTTTTACTTGATCAAACCATCTTTGGCTGAATTGTTCTTCATAATTATTATCATGTACCAAGGTAGAGGACGTCATAGATTGATAGTTGCATGTGTACTTTCCTTTGGAACAATTCCTGGAAGCAAGAAATGTTCTCCCTTGTTGTAACACAATGTTGTTATCTTTCAGCTATATTAGGCTAATTTACAAAATCTGAAAGAAATAAAAACTTAAACTAAAAAGCCTAAGTTTGCAATTCCCGTGTTTCAATGTTTTCAAATACTGAACAAAACTAAAGAACAATAATGTGAGACCTTCTAGCAATTTACTAATATTTGATAACGAACAAACAAGTCCACTATCACATCCATTTGCGTCACTACGAAGACCTTGTGCTTTGTCTTTTTGCATAATATAATGATTTAAATATTTAATTTTCAGAAAATCACATTAGAAAGTGAAACAGCTAATAATAATATTATAATTAATTGCTCTAGAAGACAGCCAACTTGAACTAGGTGGGTAAATGTCAATGGCGGTTCTTTTATTATCTCATTGATGGTGATTTTTCTTTTTCTTTTATATGATTATCGTAAGATTAGTTTGACAAAATATATGTTTTTCTTAAATAATTTATTAAGCAAACTAAAAACTTATAATTAAAAGAATACCATTTGAAAATATTTGACTAAATTGGCAATTCTTAAAAGGTTTAATTTAGTATATAATTCTTGAATTTAATAAAAGGCAAACCTAGGCTCTTTAATTTATAAGAATAGAGCGAATGTCATTAATTGTACTTAGTCTTTTCTTTCTACTTTATAAACATTACTAGAACTTGTGATTTTTTTGTTCATAAAAGAATAACATTATCGGTTGCTCTAAGATTTACCACGTTAATCTTTGAATTTAGTAAAAACGGAGTAGTTTAATTATAAAATTCTTACGTTCCGGTGTATAATTTAATTTGAGCTAAATACATTTATTTTTCCAAGAAGGGGGAACTATATTTTTTCATATTTTATAAAGTTTATCACAAAGTAAAACGTTAAGAACTTTGACAAAACGTAGTTACTGTGTTTGTTTTGATCTAAATCCTTTTGGGATGAGCATAACGTTAAAGAGAAGTACACAACTTGTTCAACAGGCAAAGGAGGAAATGGTCGTGTTGGTAGGCCACACGCTACCCTCAATCAGTCGATCCATCTCTTTCAACTTACAATTCGATTAGGCAAAACTTGAATTAGGGTAACTTTTCGACCTTGTTTACATTTCTTTTTTACGTTTGAAGGAGTCAACTTCAACAGAAATCTTTTCAAGAACACAGCTCAAGTCCCCCGCTTCTTCTCAAGGGATTTTTCGAAAGATGCCATTCTCGAGGTGCTTGTCTTCTCAAATTGTTACCTGTTATCACATTAAAATGACTTTTTCTTGTTCATTGTAATGTGACCCATGCAACGTAATTCTGACCTAAACAGTGGGAGCATTTCTGATATGAAAATGACAATTTCTTTTTATTTTATTTCATATTCACCGCATGATGGGATTTTGTGCTTTGTTTGCCAAATTTTCATAATTTACATCTAAGATAAATAAGATTTTTACATTATATTTAATAATCATTTACTGCTATTTAGAATCATAATCAATAATAATTGTTGAGATTAATCTATAACATATAATTAGAAATTTTATGATATGAAAAATCAAATATAATTTTTTATAACCAGTGAAGAAATTTATCATATTTTATAATTTTGTAATGAAAAAAATTATATGATTCCATCATTAATTTTTAAAAAATTTTAATTTGATACCATGTGTTTAAATTAAAATTGAAAATGTATTATTCATATTAAAATGTAAGTAATCTTATCTTCTGCATTAAATTTTAGAGAGTTGTTACCCCTATTTATTCCCGTCTCCTTTGACGGTGAAGAATGTAATAAAGCCTCGAATTGAAAGCCCTTGAAAGACCTGGAGACTCATGTCTTTCTTAACTTTGCCTGTGTCAGCCTCATAACCTGTTTGATGGATACGGGAGAAGGAGTTAAGTCTGCTCTGCTTCAAAATATCTTTCAAATTTTAATAATTGTCTTACATTTTTTTTTTCCATGTAAAGCACTTAAGATAATTTACTAATTATCTTAACAATTATCAACTAGTTAGATGCGACGTGTCTTTTGACCTCATAATGAGATTTGCTGGCCACTTGTAGCAGAGGATGTTGAACTCACTTGAATAAACCATATTAGAGATATGAAATACGATATATAGTTTATGGGAAACACCATATTGAGTTTGATTGGGGAGCTTTTTTGAATTTGACTTGACTTTTGCCAATTATACTCTTTATGTTATTAAGCAATTTGGGTTACACAATTCTTAGCTTTTAATTTTTAAAACGTGTCATATGTATTTGAATTCACATTCAATGATGTAACAATAAATCAATAAGAATTGAAAAAATTTATTAATATGCAACCTTACTCTTAACATTATGTTTTTTTAATAAGGAATTTCATAATTATTTTTTTATAATAATAGCTCAAATGTCACCTACATTCTTTTAAATTCAGAAGAGTTATGACTTAATTTCCAACACTTAAAAATTTGTATTATGTTTATGCTTGATTGTTTCAAACATTTGATCACTAATCACACCACAAGACCAACTCATATTTGACCAGGTGCTTTGGGGGTAAACACAGAGAAGCATTCCAGGGATTGACTTGATAGAAAGCAAATCTTCTTTTGAGAAGAAATCGATGTATGTGACGTTTAATGGCTCAAACTTTTTGATACCCTCCATAAAAAGCGAGCCATCAAACGCGTTTTCACTACTTTCTGCGTTATTGGGATTTTCATAGTTTAAAGCTTTTGGTTGGAATGAAAAGAAAAGGTACAAAATGTCAAAACTAAAAAGGAGTCAAAAACACAGATGAACCCAGTTAGGTCTACAACAAGTTCATACGTCATAACATGTCACCTTCCAGAATTTCAATATAAATCTGATTACCAATTCAAATTAAACTTAGTTTATTTTATTTTAAATGCCAAAACACATTAGTTAGATAAATAGTCATTTTTTTCATTAATTATGTAAGAGTTAGGGACAATTTTAGAAATTATTATCTTAAAAACAAAATAAAAATGTAATTTTGATTTTCTGTGAATTTTGTGGTATTTTAGAGTATAGAATAAAAAAGGTTAATTATTTTTTTTGTAATTTGGATGAGTATTATAAAATTTAGCGAATTTTGAAATTTTTTATAATGTTCGGTATCATTTTTGATGTATTTTTTATAATGTCCTTACCTCAGTATCCTACGTGCATTTGCAAACTCTTTTGCATAATTTATTCCTTTTAGGAACAATATTTTTGTCTAAAGTTTTTAAAATAAACCCAAAATTTGTCATATTAATCAAAGTTTTCAAACCCAAACTATAAATTAAAGTAGTAAGATAAGAGATTTATTGTTTAAAAGATTCAACCGGAATTAGACTGTTATAAAATTAGCTAAAAATTAATTAAAAATAAAAATAATGAATATTATTTATTGAAAATTTTTAGTTTTAATTAAAAATCAATTAATTAATTTCAGATTATAAAATTTTGTTAATTTATAAAATTAGACTGACTGGTTAATAATTTGATAAAATTTTAATAACAGTAATTATTAAAATAAAAACTAAATTAAAAAGTTATTAATAATTTTAGATTTTTACCACTAAACTGATTAAATTCTTTAATCATTGCTTATATAATTGCAGCTTCTTGAATAAAAAAGCTTGCCCTCTCAAGTGAAATTTGCATTTCATTCACAAATTTGTTTCAAAATTAAACATTTAATTCAACTTTAGTAAACTTAAATACTATAGAAATTCATTGCACTGGAAGTTTAAGATCACTCTGTTAAAAAGTTAAAGAGAGTTTAATTAAAGACATAGGTCAAACTTGCGACTTCAGCTGATCTGTGTACTCTTTTGGTCATAAAGCATACATGTGCTCCTAAGAGAGACCTTTCAAGTACTTAAAATCCATGCCACCACCTTGCATTGTCTGTCAAACTGAACATAACGTTGAGGATATGCTACAGAGTGCTAAACATCAAAGGAAAAAACAAAGAAAACAAGCTAAAGCAACATATTTTAACTGCCTAACATGCTTGGATAGAAGTTTTTGCAAGCTAAAATGCAAACTACTGTTGTTGACTTGGGCATGCCTAACTCAGCTCCGTAGTCCAATTCATCTTATCCTCTGTAAGACCCATCTGTAGTCTGGTAAGCACATTGTAGAGTTGCTTCGATACAGTACCGACACCATCTTCTCCAAATGACACCCTGCATAAGGGGAAAAAGTTGTACACACAACATCAATTCAAAAAACTCAGTGCCAACTGGAGATATCACATTTGATAGGCTAGTTCTGGTAGCAGGACTAGATTGGAAGCACTTATATCTTGACTCATCTTGATACAAACAGTTATATTTATGGATAGGAGGTTATGTCGTCACCTTTTACCCATGTATGTTATGCTTCCAACCGGTGATACAACCACAGCTGTCCCGGTGCAGAAAACTTCATCAGCATCAAGCAACTCATGAATAGTTACAGACCGTTCCTCAACCTGCATGTGTCACGCGAACACGTTAAGAATTGATTAGCAAATACTGCCCATTTCACAAACTAGATGTTGCGCCTAAAATGGAGCCATTCAATGTCCTGTCAAACATACAGTCAATGTGTGCCTGTGAACTGTGAAAGTAAATGCTACACAACAGTGTGCTTTGCTAACTGCTATAAAGCTGTTATATATGATCATTCTGTACAGAAATAGCAAGACTGATTCACACTTATTGAGGTCAAGATCAGAGCCCCCAATGGGGAATTCAAAAAAAAAATGCCAGCAGAAAATATGAAGGAAAATCTAGAACACCTATATGAACATGAAGCACCAAATGTTTACAACAGAAAAACATGATGGAGGTGGCTTAGTTCTTATTTATCAGCAATACTGAACAGTGACCAATTAAGAGCATCACAGCTTATAGCAGAAAAGTGTTTCAAAGTCATGCAGCAATTAAGAAAAAGAGGCAATGCATATTTTACCATAGTAATACTCAGCATTAATTTCAGTTTTTTTTTCCGAAAAACATGTCATTCAGATTCAGTGCATTATCCTCCGTAACTAAAAGTAAAAAGATTCAGTCCGATCCAGCAACATACAATTGTCCAAATTAAACTTTACAGGAAACGAGAGAAGGAGCTTAACAATTTTGTCGAATATACTTGTGCAGGTTCAGACATTTAACAAGTTAATATCAGGTTCACCAAAGAATCAACTAAGAGTACTGTTTATGAAATGAAAATGCTGTATAAAACATAAAATTTGCTCTTTATCACCATATTCCGATCTTAGCCACATTGTCACTAATTGCTATGGGCAGGATGCCAACATCTAAGAAAAACATGGACATTAAACATCCAATGTCTAGGAAAAATTTTACTGCAACAATAAGGTACCTGAAACCCTTCGCTTCTAGCAACATCAATAATGCTCTTTCTGGTAATACCAGGTAAAATTGTCCCTTTTATTGCAGGAGTAGAAATAACATTACCCTGACAGCAGAGCATATAGAAATATGTTAGCTGCAATCACTATTAATAAGGTACTGTATTGGAGGAAAGCAATCACACAAGCTATTGTTAGCAATAATTTAGATTAGCAGGAATGGTACAAGCTATGGTTCTTAATGACATCATCGAATCTCACTGAATCATTTAAAATCCCAGGTAGCTAGTTATTGCTGGTACTCTGCATTTACAAGCTAATAAGCAATAATGATAGCTCATATTCGTCAAATAGTGAGTTGGAAGCATAATTAACGACTAAACAATGATGCCCCAAACTTGAGACTTCACAATTCAGGTGCTGCAGATCCATTATAGTGCCGACAAGTTAGAAGTTTACGATTTGCTGCATATTTCATCATGGAAGTCAATGGTGAATTTTGTTATTAGCAGCTCCATGTATGTTCTTTCAGTTAGTAGGGCTGTGACACTCCAAATAAACAAGATACTAAGCAAATGCATATTTGTTTTGCAAACGAAAAGTTGACATTGGTATGCTATAAATCAAATTCCTAACAAAGAACCAGAAGCTAATTCCTTGGATTACCTTCACAACAAAAATGTTGCAAGAGGAAACCTCCTCCAAATACTTTTTATGAACACAGTCAAGATACAGAACGTCAGAAAATCCTTTGGCTTTTGCAACGGACTGAGCCTTGAGAACCTAGAAATAACAATTTCATATACACAAAGAGCAAAATCAGCAAATAGAAATAATTATCAAAAAGAATATAGGCAATGTAAAGAGCAACCCAAATATTCACATTTATGCACTACAATACTACTTCGTACTAGGGCCATATAAAGTCTGAAATCCATTTAAGTACTCACAGCAGCATAGTTTCCAATGGTCTTCACGCCTCCAGTACCACCAGGAGTTGCTCGATGTAGTTCATGCTCAACAATCAAATGGATTGGTGCAACACCTTCCTGAATAAATGTGTAAGAAATATAACTTTGCATAAAAAAAATTATCTTGCATAATCAACCTTTTATGGTGTCACAAGATAGACATTAACAAAGCCTCTCTCAAGAATGTCAACTCTTTACACTTTAGTCTAAGCATAAGAAAACAAATAGAAACTTTTGCAGACAATGATTGACCAACAACAAAGAGCGTATTTTGCAGTTCACAAAAGAATAATCATATCAACAAAACATTTTATATCCTCAAAGAGAACATAAACTCAACAGTAAAGAAAAGGGTTACAAGGTGGAAGGTTTATCCATTGCTGGAGACTATACCAACATGGGGGAAACAATATTTCTGAAATGTCATCAATAGATTTCAATGCCAAAGTGAAAAAACACAATAATTCAATGCTGCAACCACAACTCAATCATACTTAACGCTCAGTGATGAAACAAACCTTAAAATAGTTTCCCACAGGTGAAACATAGATCAAAAACGTGTACTCAGGAGCAGGTGCAAGACCAAGAACGGCTCCACTCCCCATTAATAACGGCCTGATATACAATGAACCTTTACCCGAAGGAGGAACCTGAAATTAAAGGTCAAAATTCAGTAAACATATTACTTGTAGGATAAACCTTTACAATACAAGGAATAGAAGCATTACCCAACGTTTATTTGCCAAAACAGTTGCCTTCACAGCTTCCACAAACTGCTCAACAGTTGGTGACGGCATGCACATCCTCTCTGCACCCTTTATCATCCGCAGTGCATTTTCCTCAGGACGAAACAGTAGAATTTTACCATCTTCTTTTCGATAGGCTTTAAGACCTTCAAATAATCCCTGAATTTAAATAATACAAGAAGAGAAGGTGGAACCATAATAGGTACCAATTTGCTACAGAAAAAGGGTATTAAAACGTACTAACATTGATCGCTGAATCTGGACTCATACATAATATCTTACTGTTAAGATTTCTAACATATGGTTGTAACGCAAAGCTCATTCAGGGTATGCTTCAAATATTAGAATTGGATGAGAAACAAAAGATAACCCCTGATTGCTTCAAAAATTTCCTTGAAATGTTAAAGAAGGTTATCCTTCCTAATTGCGACTCGTTAACAATGGAAATATGCAACTTCACTGAAATGAGGCTGTTCAAGTTTGTCTACTTTTAAGATTAGGAGGAAGAAGGGGTACCAGGAATCAAACACACAACTTGCTCTTTTTAAGTTTACTGCAAACTTGTCCTGCTCTGTTTATACCAATTAGATTAGACTCCATTTCAAAGCAGCATAATGTGTATGCTAACAAAATGAAAATGACCGATGCGGGAAGAAGGAAAAAGGTATTATAACTGACGGAATAACCAAGCTGCGCCAATTATTAACAACAACAGTATGCAGCAAGTATCTCTTATATTATTGCCAACACCAAATATCTAACGAATCATAGTATTAATAAGAAGTGAAGAAAAAGAAACTGTGAAATCAGAAATACCTTACCTGACCATAATTTAGAACTCCTGCCGAGGGGTTCAATTCAATGTTCCCAAAACGTTGCAATTCACCTCTGGAAAAATTTCCACCTTTACCGCACTTCATTGTGTACATATAATCAGTGGGAACATAAGAGAAGCCAAGGCTGTCCCAATCTATGTCAGCCAAGTCCAAAGTTTCACTATATAAAACCAAAACGAAAGAAAAAGGTGGTTAGAAAAACCAGATAGTAATCAACTTAACAAAGCAGATGCACAAGATGTCCAGAAAAGGATATCCTTTCGAGTCGTCTCCTTCACATTTGTTATGAGAAGATATGAATTGATCATCACTGATCATGACCTTCACAAGCAGAAATGAGTAGACCCAGAAGATGAATTTTCCAGAAATTGAAAAACAAAGCACGATCCTAAGCCACAAGATCCTATCCGGGCAATGCAAGTGCCAACAAATGACAATAACAATAAAACAGTTTCTCAACGAAAGTCACAGACCTGTAGTTTCCAGACAATACGGCATCCCGACTGAAAGGAGATACAGCTGTTGAAACATTACCGGGCTGGAACGGCCTCTGAACCTGCGAACAAAACAAGAACAGAAACACACCATTAAATAAGCAATCATAACTTAGCAACATGACAAAAGAACACAAGAAGAAATGACCTTGAGACACAGAGAAGAAGGAGAGCAATGGAGCATGTGGTCGGAGGAGAAAGGGAGGAGAGAACAAGCAGTGGGACGCCAGGGACAAAGGAGGTAATTGTGGTGGAGACCACCACCTATGGCGGCGCTTCTCTCCATTATACGACTTGTCCGCGGTTACCCTCTCTTCGCCGCCGGTGAAAATAAATGAATGGAGGCTGAGGCTGAGGCCGAGGTCACTCACTCTGCTTCAATGCGTTTTGTGTTTTTTTGGGTGTGCTTTAAACCTAGATTTGTGTCGTTTGACTATTCTAAGTTTTTAATTCCGAAATTAAATTATTTTTTATTTTAAGTTTTAACAAAAAAATCATAATTTTTTGTTCTTTTTTTTTCTACGAGGAAAAGAAAACAACAATTACAACTCATTTCTAACTGCCTACCGCAGTTCTTGCAGTACACAAAACCATTATGGTTCCGAAAGAGGTACGTCTGGCTCACAGTCGGAGGATTTCGAAAAAGGTGAAGACCCGGCCAGACAAAGGTAGCAAGGGAGGCCAGGCTATCAACACTCTCTGGTTACTTTCTCGATAGATATGCTGAAGCTGCATATCTCAGTGTTAACGCAAAAACTCCCAGATACTTATAACCAAAAATTACGTGGCAATCCTTGAGAAGGCAGAGGACTAGAGAGGATATTTATCACTTCTAATGAGTCAATTTCAATGATGATACGTGGATGACCAAGGTCTAATTGAACAAGTTGAAGTTTTGACGAGTTTGTTTGGGTTGAAAAGGCACACACGTGTGTGTAGTAGCACTTCTCGGCAATGGGTGTGTCATAGTCTTCCTTTCATAATAGGTGGATACACGCGTCACATTTTCTTTTTATTTTTATTTATATTCTATTAAATTTTATCCATATATTTAAGATTTTCGTAAACTCTTCATCTTTAATATTTCAGAAAAATTAAAAAAAATTAGGAGTTAAAATTAGGCTTCTAATTTGATCGGACATGAAAATTTGAGTCAATTTTAAATTAAAAATAAAATAAAAATTTTAATCAAATTTAAACTTTATAATCCAACTCAAATTAAATTAATCAAAACAATTTCTATTCAACTCTAATTTCATCTAATCAAACTCGATTTAAAGTTAATAGATGTAATTCAAATTGATTACATTTTAAATTAAATTTAAATTTGTTTTAAAATGTTTTATTTAAATTATATAATTCAATTTGACCTGAAGTTTGAATATATCAAATAAAAATAATATTTAAAACTAGTAGCCTCACTTTTAAAATTAAATTAAATTAAGTTTTAAAATTTTAGGTTCAAATCGCCTAAACCCAATTTGGACCAAAATGTACATCTCAGATTTAAGATTTAAATTCGAGCCTAATCAACCTCAATGATTCAAAAGAACCGACCCATCTTATTATATACGTATGGGCCATCTAATGTCATTTCAAAAAATTAGTGCACCCCAAACAAAACGGGAAAAAAAAAAAAAAGAATGGAATCAGCCTAATGTATAAATTTGAAATGTCACTATATTAAAATCATTGTTCAGGTTATATACATATATATCGAAAAAACTTATAATCATAATTCATAAGTAAGCAATAAATAAATTGTCAAATATAATAAATTACATGTTTTAATTAAATAATTAAGTGGTTCTAAATGAATTAACAATGTAAATTCACTATCTTCCAAATTCCAAAAGAATTGACCCCAGTGTACACTATAAAAGACAAACCACACTTTCATCAGAATGCTCTTTGTAACTAAACTAACTTCCGCTGCTTTGTTATATTAAGATAAGCATACTTATCAAAACCAACCCCGCTAGCCATACTAAGATAACACAAGTAATCATCACCCTAAAGATCACCACAAAAACACGTCAGCATGAGTTGGAATCTGTACAAGATATGTGGTTGTGGTAAGCTCACGCTGGGTGGACGAAGGGATTAGATTATCTATTCTCAAAACTCTCTTTGCACAGGATTTAAAAGACAGGTGATTTATGGTCATGTCACGTCAAAACACCAAATTGGATATTTTTATGCAATAAATTTACTCAAAAAAACCACCTAGATTTAACATTAAAATAATATAATAAATAGTAATTAACCAAATTTAATACGTTATTATTTATGTACTAAAAATAGTAAAAAGATAACTTTATTTATTTTTTAACATATTCTTTTTATTTACCTCTCACAATTTAATTTATTTATATAATTTACTAAATAATTAAAATTAAAATATATATTATTTTATGCAAAATATATCATTACAAAAATTTTGTTGAGATATTTGAAATAATTTTATTATTGAATATAATATTACATTTATTTTTAATATTTATTTATAAGAGTTATAAATTTATTAATAAAATATGTTAAGAATAAAAATTAAATTTGAAATAAAAAGTATATAAATTTAAACAAGAATATATTGATTTAATTAATCAATTAAGAATAATGAATTTATTTTAATTTTTATAAATAAATAAATAAAAATTTGGGATAAAAGTACTGTATAGAGTGGCTGGAGATGGCCCAAAACGATAAAACCTGACACACACTGAGTTAATTTGGTTACATATTGAGAATATAGACTCCCAAATCCCAATAAGTCACCAGGCACAACTAATGAGCCGCCCCCAAAAGTAGTTAATACTTCCAGCAACCTAGACCTACTAGGCTGCTGCTTGACTGCATATAGCTGTAATTGACCTAGAGATCATCTATTTACTGCAACTGCAAGCAACATCTACAATTCTACAACTTCTGTTTAGAACTTGTCCTTGCTCCAACATTATCAACAACCTGGCCAACAGGACCATCGGGATCCTCGATTGCCTTGTTGAGTTCATGTTTTTGAGACTGCAAAACAGAAATGCTAAAGTTCATAGTCCGCAAATGGAGGAAGGAGGAGTTGTTCCGATTGACCACAAAAGGGAAAATGCAGATATGAAGAAAACCAAAAACTAAGAATGTCCCATCCTAATAACCCCAGGTAATCGAGCATCATGTTAAACTGGCACATATTCTCAGATACCAAAGGTAACAGCTGCATATCAACAATTCGTATGCGCTCTTTCCTAACCCGCCATCCAAAAGCATGATTATTT
The DNA here is from genome assembly GCA_025504915.1 of Erythroxylum reticulatum. Taxonomy (NCBI): domain Eukaryota; kingdom Viridiplantae; phylum Streptophyta; class Magnoliopsida; order Malpighiales; family Erythroxylaceae; genus Erythroxylum; species Erythroxylum reticulatum. Next base: position 34,700,614 of record JANSVA010000216.1, read on the forward strand.
TTATCATAATACGAGCAGCAGCATAATAAAATAAACATAAAGACCAACAATAAAATCTCATTCAATAGAAAGGTGCAATATTAAAGGAAAATTTCCATCAGCTAAAATTTCAAGAGCAGAAAACCAGATGTTCCATCATTGGAGGAAAAGAATACATGGATTTGACATCTTCATAAAAACATTCAACGCAATGTAAACAGTGACACTGGATATATTAAACTTACCTGAGAATGCCCACTAATGTGTTCAACACTTTTCTGAAGCTCCTCTTCAGAAACTTTCGATGCTTCCATACCAAATACCCCTAAATGACAGCGTGACACGTAATTTCCCACATTTCTTGAAGTTGCATTACCATTTGTTTCTCCATCGTCATTAATATCTTCTACAGGTATCTTGTTCAGAGTGTTGATGGAACTCTGGGACATCTTGACCGGAAACATTCTGTAGTTCAGTTATGTCACAAGCTTCTGGAATCTTGATGAATTTGTCAACAACCAATACATTGGTATCTTCAGCATCCCCTTTAGCTTCTTTCTGATGAATTTGATCATCCAGCTTACTTTCCTGGTTACTGTTGTCTATGGCCACATCAGACGAATCTACAGTACCTTTTTTAAGCGGCATCCCTTTTTTATTCTTCTTTTGTTGTTCAGGCAGTGAACTGACCGAAGCAGAGTCCACTCTTCTTTTTCTTCCATGCTGAATTTGTTCTTCGGTGGTGATCAATTCAGTCGTCATCTCATTCACATCTTTGATTTGAGATTCTCTCGAACATACCCCCTTGGCAATTTATTCTTATCGTGGCACTTCAAGTGTCACCTTTGGTTGAGAAAAGACATGTCGCTCTCTCTTGCCAAAATCTTCCGATGACTTGGACTTATGCAAACGATATCCATTGGAGGAATCTAAATTGTCAGCAGATTTAGCCACCTTTACAAGTTCAGGTGTCAGAGACTTCCCATCACCTGTAGACTTCTCAGAAGAATTTTTGAATATCAAAATAGTGCACCGTTTTATCCAAGAGGGACGCGCAGAGTTAAATGATGAAGTTACAGAAGATTTTTGTTTCAAGTGCGAATCCGGTCCACCTCTATTACTACCGAAGTACATCCTTTCATTTGAAATTAAACAAGTATCTTGGTTTAGGGAAGTATTATGCTTCAAGCTTTTCATGGACAAAAGTTTCCGCTGGCTAGTTTCTATATTCGATAGCTGCATCTCAGCCACTTCCATGTTGTCCAAGGCCAGTTTCAGATCTTCCAGCTTGTTTAGTAATTCCACCCGAGCACCAACTTCTTCTCTCTCTACACGTAACAATTCCCTCTGTTTTTCTAATTTCTCAGTCTGATCTTTAAGTTCTTCAATCGACTTATTCAGCACACTCCATTCTCTGTCCCTTTGCTCCCTCTCAAATTTTACCTCCATTCTTGCATTACCAAGCTTCTTCGTTTCCAAAGCAACCTGCTCCATCTCTTGAAAAGCTTTTTCTCTTGGAGAGTTTATGAGGTGAAGTTCATTACTCTTTTCTATCTCGAAGGCTCTCTCTTCATCTCTTAAATAGCTCTCCACCTCTTCTCGCCTTTTCTCAACACTGTTCTCCAGCTCTTTTTTTTGCATCTCAATGCCCATCAAGAAATCTTCATGTTCCTTCTGTACTTTGTTGAACCACTCAGAACGCTCCTGTAGCATCTTATTCATGAACTCTTCCCGATCCCGATTAAATGACTCCACACTACACTTATGCTGATGCCGCATTGCTTCCTTTTCTTGTTTTAAATTTTCACACTCATCCCTAAGTAACCTAGAAATGGCCTCTCTTTCCTTGTCTACATGTTCCGCTTGCTTCCTTAATTCTTCTCTTTTCTCATCGATCAACTCCCACTCAGCTTCAAACTTAGCCTTCTCTACCTTCAATCTGTCTTCTTCAGCCATAAGTTCCAATTTTTGAGTCCTGACAACAGCAACCTCTTCTTTAAGTTTCATCTCCAAAGCAGACAGTTCATCTGTTTCACTTTTCATTGTTTCTAGCTTCTCCTTTGCACAGTTAACTTGTTTCCTTTTGTCGTCCAAAACAGCCAACGATTTCTGAAGTTCCAACTTCATCTTGTTATTTTCTTCTTTTTCATGCTCTAGAAGCGATCTCATTGACTCACGATCCTCCTGGGCAACACTTAGGCTTCTTTCTTTATCAACTAGATCATTCATCTTCTCCTTCACATCCTTCTCCTTATCCTCCAATGCCCTTGACAGAACTTCCAAGTCGTGTTCTTTTTCCAACAGGAGATCTTCCCGCTGATGTAGATCAATTTCCCTCAATTCCCAGGCTCGCCTCTTTGCCTCAATTTCATCTTTCACCGACTTGCGTCCATCTCCAGCTCAGATTCAAACTCCAACCTCTTTGCCTCCTGATTAGCAATAACTTTTTGCATTTCAACCTGCATTTTCAAGCGGAAAGTATAAAATGAGAAGAGAAAGAGTAGAGAAAGAGAAGAAGGATATGAAGAATAAAATAAAAGATATTAAAACTTAAAAAAAAACTCACAAATTCCTTGTTTTCAAGCTTTTCTTGTAGAACAAGTAGCTCCTGCTCTCTCTTGTTTAGCAAACATTCTTTGTGACTAACAACCTGCACATACGTAAAGTAAGAAAAGTAAGTAATGCCTACAAGAAAGAAGGGAGCATCAATTTAACAACAGTTAAGGCCAACGTGAAAACTAAAGATCCCAACCTCCTCTCTTTGGGAGAAGGAAGCCCCTGTCAGATCCATTTTCAACTTCTCCTCATTTAGGGATCTAAATTCCTGCTCAATATTTTTTCTTTTGGCCTCCAACTCCCTTTCAAGTTTTTTCAGCTCTTCGGTTTTACTAGCAACATACTCCTCCCGCTGATTCAGTAAAGCTTGTCCATCAAGCAGACGATCATGCTCCTGCTGGAGCACTCTTCTTCTTTCACTCAATGATTGTCTCTCAAGAGAGATCTCTCTCTCTTTGCATCACAGCTAGATCATTACAAAAATAAGCAAGCTCAAGGTAACAAACTTTTGCTCCAATAAACAGTTGGGGGCTGCAGAATTATGAAAAACAGCACTGCCACCAGGGTTAGACTTATTTAGCTATTCACGAGTTTAGAAGGTTTCACATGGACAGCTTTATTGCCTGCTTCTTTTTGCACATAAGAAATAAGAGGAAAACAGAAGTTTAAAATAATAACCGTTGAAAAAGCAACTTACCACACAGGATTCTTAGCTTCTATGAAGCACATTATATCTGCTTCAGTTAAAAGTTAAATCGTAAGAATACCTATAGTTAATTACTTACTCAGATCTGAATTCATTGATCTGCCTCCTCAGATCATTCTCACGTGCTTCAACTTCTTGGAGCGTTCTTTCTGCAGCATGATGATGGCGACTAGCTTCTGCAGCATGCAGTTTGCTGTCGGCCTCCACGAACTTTTTCTGGGCATCTTCAACCATTTTGTGTGCTTCAGCCAATTTACATTCAGCCGTAACCTTGTTTTCAGCAACTTCTGCACGCATTTCATGCAATGCCTTTTCCATCTACAAGAACCCACAACTAAAGGCTCATTCAAACAATAAAAAGGGCATAAAGAAAGGTGAAAACTACCAAATGAAAGCCTTACACTTGCTATACACTGTTTATCAACTCCTAAAGCTTTTCTTAGGCCATCTTCTCGTTTCTTTGCTTCAGCAAGGGGAGATAAGTATGCAGCTTGAACACGCTTATACAATAATTCAGTAGCCTCAGTAGAAGTTTTGATTTGCTCATGTTTAGAAGCTAGCTCCTTTCTTTCCAATATGAGGACGCCCATGTGGTGTTGAAGATCATAAATCTAAACGAAATTCAATTATTCAAACATGTACAAAGGAAAAAAACGCTACATGGAAGTGGCTAAAGCGCAATCCACACAAGCGTAAGAATAATGCACCAATCAACATTTCAGAACTAACCCTTAGCTCCCAGAGAATACAAACTCAAATTTCAAAATATAACCAATAAAAAGAAATCTTTCCTTATTTCCTTTTTTTCAGTTAATATAGAAAATGCCAATACCCACACAATCAATAACAAGAACTAGTAAAATCATAAGAAAACACTTAAAACAAACAAACCTCAGCTTCGAGTTTGGCAATATAAGATATAAGAGCAGCCTTGTCTCTCCTCTTGATTGATTCTTCATCAAAACCCGCCTCTTTAAGTAGCTTCCAGATAGACTCGTCGGTCAGAGGGGTTCGCAAGACCTTAGCACCAGGCTTCAGTGACAAAGCCCTTTGCATCATCGGGCTCGCCATTTCCGATCTTCCAAAACCCTGAATCCCACGATCAATACTTGTCTTCTTGGCTTTTGAGTTCACTTTCCCTCTCTTCCTATTACGAGTAAGTGACGGACCGAGTCAGCTTCAGTTGTTTCACTCGGCTTTTTGACAGGAGCTGGACTGATGAGTTGGCAACAAAGGGTGAGCTTATAGAAAATGGGCTTACCCATGAACGACGACGTAAGATACGAACTTGAATGGGATTCTTAAGCCATCATTTACTTCTGAGTTTTGGTTTTAAGGGTTTGGATTATATAGACCAAAATCCTCCTTGTCAGACAAATTTTTACTAGATATTATTATTATAAACTATAATTAATGATAATTACTTGTTATAATGTATTGAAAAATAAAATCATTTACAAAATACACATTTTTTATTAAAAACTTTTTTTGGTAAATATAAAATTTAACGGTGTTTTCAAAACCATACTAAATTAAAATGATAAAACAGAAAATTTAAGATTTAAAAAATTTGGTATTAAACAACTATAAAATCAATTAAAAATTAAATTTAAAAATTAGTTTCTTATTTATCAAAATTTTAAATTTTAATAAAAAAAAGTCTATTAAATAAATATTAATTAACTTATTTTAGTTTATAAAACTTATTGATTTATAAAAATTAACTTATTTAATTAATAAACTGATCCATTTTTAACAACAAATTTATTAAATAAACCAAATGGAAAAATTAAAAACTAAATTTAAAAATTAGTCGATTTTAAATTTTTACTGTCAGTTTTTAAAACATTGATTGTATCTAATTTAAATTTTAACATAATATTAAAATAAAATTTCGTATTTTTATGTCTAAAAAAATGTTTTATACTAATTTCAATACATTCAACAATTGCGTTAAAACTTAAATTATGGAAAAAGGAGTAAATCAAGGAACAAACTTATATATAAATCATGCACCTATGATTATAACAGAACCTCCACTGCTTAGCCAAATCAGAGCGTTTAACCAGAGAATGAAACCAGAAGGTGGAGGTTTGAGACCTCGTCCATTACGATCAAGCAATACTTACAAGGCTGGATGGGAAATTATAAGGTTCCAACATGGGATATTGTATAATATTATGATCTGAATCACATCAACTAGTTACTATATATCACATTAATAGCTTCTACTCGTGTCCTCCATGGTCTCAAAGCTAGATACCAACCTGGAAGAGAAGATGTAGCTTTCAGCTCAGCAGAATGCCCTCTAGATGTTAAAGATCACTTTCATTTTCTGTTGTCTGTAGTCGCTTATCCATCCTTCAATCAGCTTGATTTCAGTTGCCCTCTGCTCTAACAACCAATGAGGGTCATCAGGTGTTGATGGACGTAGATCTATGTGATGTGCACCTGATATGTGGAACAATGTAAAAAAATGTATCCCCACAACATTGATCCACATCTAAACTGCATAATTTTGTCTTCTCCATCAAAAATTGTTAATTTAGTGAGCAATTACCTTCTTCTGTAACAAGAGCAACAAGGCTTTCAGATATATTCTGCAGAACACTGCAACCAAAAATTCCAACAATCATCAGCGTTCATTCTTATTTGCATCGGCAGAATAAACGAAATAACTGGCATACCTGCCACCACTCCAGGGGTCAAGAAGACCATTTGAGAAAATAATATTACTTGCAAAATTTTCCAAGACAGTTTTGATGTCCTTCACAGTTAAAGGTCATAATATCAGAAGCAAATCATATAATATTACTTCTTAAGCATGTTATGCATATTATGTAAAATAGAAGTCAAAGTGAAGTGTATGATAAGGGATAACGTCCTAGTATCCGTCAAACATCTTCCACTTGTATAGAATAAGAACCAATGAAGTAGGTAAGGATTATAAAAATGGAGGTGAGTGTTGGCAACAACCACCCACACATCCATTTCATAAATCTGCAGCTGATTGTTTATACTTAACTAAGATTTTACACCTAATAACAAAAGAGAAAAGAACATAAGTAGGCATTCATTAGATATCCACTAATAGAAAAAATAACAGTAATAATGACTATAGTAATAATTCGTTAGATGTCTCATTAATAAGGCATTGATAAGTTCAAAATGCAAAACATTGGATATGATTCTTACATGTCCGCCAAATTGCATTGTTATCCACCTAGGCCTAGGTTCAACCTTGAACTTCTTCCAGCACTCCTCCCGAAAAGCAGAGTAATTATAATCATATGTTCTAAACATACTTGAATCTTTGCTGCTAGACATTGGCATAACCATTTCAGTACAGGCCTATCAGGGAAACAAAGGACAAGATGTCATATATACGGTAAATGCTGGGGCAAATCATGAAAAGTGTAATTTGTAGCACTTATGCACCTGCCAGTTCCAACCACCCAAACCATGAGGATCATCGTCCAGTTCAAAACAGCCCACTTTCCCAGTATAATTGTAATAAACGCTTACTCCTTCAAAAATGCGCTCGGGAATGCTAGCCCCATCAGGAGAATTATCAATTCTTCTGCACACCTAAAAATGAGGCATTTATCACGAAACCTAAAACTCGTAAGCATTCAATGACAAAAACATGCATGGAAAGGAAGAAAGCAGTATTCTACCTATAAATTCCATCTACTTTAACAGATTACAATGTTTATGATGCACATAAAGGAAATGTTAGTTATTAAAGTTCATAAAAATGCTACTGATCAGGTTCAGTAAATTAAACTTTACAGAAGCATGTAATTCAAATTACATAAAAATATTTATCTTGATGTATGCATGCAAGAGAATGGTAAAAGGTAATTTCAAAAGGGTCAAGAATCTTAACTAACCTCCCTTATTGGATGTCCAGGAAGAGGCATCATGAAGGCAGATGGATAGGGATAGTCCACCATCGCCAAATAACTATAAGCAGATTCCAGCCAGTCGATGAGAACAATCGTACTATTCAATTCCCTATAATCATCACCAACCAGTTGCAAACAACACAAAGAGCTATTAAAAAAGAGAAAAGAAACTCCTTTTCGCAAAATCCGAAGGGAAAAGAGAAAAGGGAAAAGAGGATAAAAGGTAGGTAGCAATTGTCAACATGCCTCTTCAGTAACTAGACAGCAATTATAGATTGTTATTCAAGAATCAAATAATCATTAGCCATAAATTTGATTCTTTCTTTCTTTCTTCTTACCGACACATACGAAAAGTTTCGGTTAATTGTGCAAGGCCATTCTCCTTCAGACCCTCCATTACTATTGCATCCCACGACTCTTTTATTGTGTTAAAGCAGCTGATACTTTCCCTCTGCAAATATAAAATGATGACAGCATTTCATAACAAACTTCTAAAATAAATCAAACAGTTCACTTCTAGAATAAACACTGCTAGAGCAAGTACCTCACCTTAAAATCATTAGAGACAATGTCATAAAAGGTTTCTGGCGGCACGATACCCTCAAATTGAAGAATTGGCGCCGATGAAGCAAGTGCACCAATTGCTACATGAGGGTACTTGATCCTCATCCATGCCGCTAACACTGTTCTATTCAAAACCCATAATTAGTCATCAGGTATTAAACTAAGTATCTTTACCATACAAATGATAAAGCAAAAAGCACACAAAAATGATCTTACTTCCACCATAGGATCCACCAAATAACACAACCGGACAGTCTACCGCCGATAAGTTCCTTTTCAAGTCCGTAATCAGAACTGTAAAATCAGCAAGTGCTTGCTCTGCAGTTAGATAAGATAAGGTAGACGCATTCCTATACGCTTCGTCCCTACTTCCGAAAGGCATCGACTCCCCATAGTACCGGTGCTTTTAAAATCCACATGTCAAGTTCAAATCCAGTCAACAACAGAACCCAGAAGTTAAAAACTAACTACACAAACATTTATCACGAAAAGTTCAAACCTTTCCACTTTCTAGTCAACCAAACAACAACTAAGGGACTAACCTCAGGAAAAACGACCATGGCCCCGAACCGAGGCGCGATTTCCCAGAGAAATCCGGTGTTAACAGCGAACCACTCGATATCGCCTTCATTCCCACAGTAGAGGAAGATGGGGCCCAGCCCATCGGGACCCACCCAGTAGTCGGTGTTAATGAGATAACGTTGTCGGAATTTCGGGAGGTCCAAGAAGCTGAAATGGTCGAGGCGCTGGTAAAAATACTTGGTCTCGTATTTGTAGCCTTGTTGGAGTTGAGTAGTGATTGGGTGTGAGTACTTGCCCAAGAATCGTGGGGCCCTTTTGGAGAGAGGCAAACCAGAGGGTTGTAATGCCACTGATGGTGGTGATGAAATGACGATGATGGTGACGATGATCGTAAGAAGAAGTAGAGGATTAGGACTCCAAGTCGCCATTTTCAGCAGACTGTTAGTCTGCTAAGCTCGTCGAACAAGACGATATCGGTAGAATGGGCAATCAGTTGCGTGGATGCTAGGATTGACCACTGGCCAATAACAATTTGCCATTTGGGCGCATTGAATGGACAAGATCTTAAATGGGCCTTCATTTTAAAATCATGAGTTGTATATAAGGGCCTATCAATATCTAATCCAACCCACCTAGACCCAAAAGCTAGAGTTTGTTTCTTTTCTTTTAATTTATTTGTGACCAACATTTCTTTTAATTTATGTCATTATTGTTTTAATCATGTTTTCGAGATTAAATTATGAAATAGATTCTACTATTGTAATAATTCGTGTTATATTAGTAATTTTGTAGAATTTCATTAAACAAGTATTGGAAATTTAGTGATATTTAACAACGCTTTAAAAATTGAATTATAAGTTAAACTGGTAAGACAAGAAGTTTAAAGTTTATAATGTTTAACAGGTATTAGACTGTCATAACATAGGCTAATGTTTAGATAAAATTAAAGCATTTGAAATATAATTAAAAGAGATTGTCCTTACACATCGGAAATTTTGAAGTTTAATTGAAAAAGAAAATTGTTAAACAAAAACTAATTGATTTATTTTAATATATAAGAAATTGTTAATTTATAAAAATTGATCAATTAATTAATAAACTGATTAGTTTTTAAAAACAACAAGAATTCAATATACCTAATGCATAAGGCTCCCTGCTTTGCAAGGTCTAAGGAGGGTTGTATTGTACGCAACCTTCCCTTTGTATTTTTACAAAGAGATTGTTTCCGTAATTGAAACATGTGACTTTATGGTTATAGAAAAAACAACTTTTAACAACGAAAGTTATTAAAATAAATCGAAACAAAAATTTAAAAACTGAATCGAAAAATTAGACAATTCAAGATTTTTATGGTTGAACTGATTAAACTGTTGGAATTTTTAACCGTTGATATTTACTAGTCTGATCTAATTAAAGATTTTGTAGTTTTTATCTTTTAGATATATGTTAAATAATTCTTTTGATATATGCAATATATATATATATTGCATTTATATCATAAAATCTTCATGTAGTTTAGCTTTTAATGATATAAAATCTTTTTAAAAATAGAGAAAATTAAAGTTAGTTTGACAACTACAAATAATATGAAACGTGAACAACTACAAATAATATGAAACGTGAACTTAGATAAAAGTTGAGTCTTTTAAGCTCTGTCCCAATAAACAGACATCCTGAATAACAATAGTATCTATTTATCCTACTGCATGAGGTGAAACGGAATTATAAGTACAAAAGCATAATGACAAAGATGCTGCATGTATCCTTGAACATGTTCTCGACCAAGAATGATAATCCTCCAGCCTTCCTTCTCGCCTTGCTGGTTGGGGATTCATAGTGAAGTTGTTTAATAGGAGATGATATGATGTTATTGGGCCATATGAGGTAGTCAATAGTTAATTATTTGATTGTATAAAATATTTTTATAATCTTTAAGATCGATTATTCTTAATAATAATACATCGGACATATCAAGGTTATATCTCAAGCCCATCTCCTGCAACAGCCCAAGTC
>JANSVA010000216.1:34715805-34738232 GCA_025504915.1 Erythroxylum reticulatum
ATAATAATAACAACAACGACAACAACAACAACAATAATAAGAATAATTCAACGTTAAATTCTCTATTAATATAAATGATGTATCGAGCTACATCATATTAGTATTTTTCATATAATATGTATGAATTTTATTATTTAATAAATTAAAAATACCTATAATATAATATGACACAAATATAATATGTAGAAGTTATATATTTAAAATATTAATTTAATGTGACTCTTTACGTTCAAAAACTTAATATTATGAAAATTTTAGATGTAAACTAATATTATTAAATTAAATAAAGATTAAAAGTTTAATAAACTCATTTATTATATTCTTCTAAATTTCAAGACATAGTTGTATGATAAAAAAAAAACCAAATTTGAAAACACGTAGAGGAAAATTAAATAATAAAGTAGAGGATAATACTGTCATTAGGTAAAGAGCTAATGACAAAAGGTCCTCTTATGGAACTTTTAAAAATCAGCTTGTTGAGTTAAATAAGCTAACTTATAAGTTATTTATTAATTGAATAATTTTTAAAATAGTAAAAAAGCTAACTAATTGCCAAACACCCCCTATTTAGATCCTGTTACCTCCGAAAATCTCTCAACCGACGTTGCCCCGAACCCTCGGCCGTTCACCAAGTCAAATCTAAGATAAATGTTGCCACACTCAACGAACCTCCCCAAGTTCATAACCCATCAAGTGGGTCCAAGATTTGAAGAAGGTTTTCTAAGCAAGTCAGTATTAGTGGGGATGGGTCTCCAATTTCACTACTTTTAAACGCAAGAAATGGTGCTTTGCTTTGTATCGTGAAAGCTGCAGATAACAAGTCTTGGGAAAGAGAGTTCAAGTGGGACAAGCTAAAGCTCTCGGCTTTTATGCTTTTTTTGGTTTCAGTCGGTGCATTTGTTTTTTCGACTGTCTTTCCCTCTCAACCTCTTTCCACGCTTATCTCTCACTCAGACCTTAAGAAAATCAAACCAACGATCATCCGACACTTCACTCTCCGCTTTCTCTATGTCATCCACAAGGTTAATGCTCTTCTTGTCCAACGTCAAGTGATGCTTCCACCTTCTTTCTCAACCCTTTTTCTTCCCCTTTGTACTGAACTTTATTCACTTATTTACTTTTCATCAATATGGACCACTTTCGAGGGATTGGGTTGGATTATTGTTAGATTTTTATTTGAGATATCGTTAGATTGAATTATATAATAAATGAAAAATGCTCAACTATTTTAAATTTTAATTTTATTTAAATAAATTTTAAACTTGTAAATTATGATTTGACAAACTCCCTAATTTGATAGTATACAACCCACATCTCATAATTTATAAATTTAGAATTATTTCATAGAAATTAATTAAATTCTAATGAACTAATTAGAATTTTAATAAAAGTTTGAGGATTAAATTAAAATTTTTCTTACAATAAAATGCTACAATTGAATATAAATTATAAATATAACTATTTTGGACTATTGTATACTAATTCGATACAAATTATATGCTTCAAAATTATAATACTTTATAAGTCAAATGATGTAAAATATATTGATCAAGTCAAAGTTCATTGCTGTTGAGTTCCAATTAGAGCATCAATTTAACGTTGCATCACAAGCAATACTATTGAATTTAATGCTTCTCTCCTGTTTTACTCGTACCTTACGAAGTTGAGATGCAGAGTTAAGAGATACCGGAGATTGTATAACAACTTCAAACATATAAAGAATTCTAAACTTCCCCGTAGTGGAGTGACATTCATACCCAATAAAAGAGATATATATTTTATCTGTCACTTTTGGTGCCATCCATCGAATAAAAAGACCATAAAAAGGGTCGTGCTTGTACTCGTTAGTACATCTGCATACGTGTTCCAACTAAAGCATGCTTTCCAAATGTTTGATTTGTTTGGAAATTGGAACAAAGTCCTTACTTTGCTAAGAGTCAATTATATGGAACGTAGGGTTTGGGGCCAAGAAAGAAAAGATTATCGAAAATCATCATAGATAAGACATATTCTAAACAAAAGAAGTCGTCAATGGCGACTCCTTCAGATTGGAAAGGATTGCTCCAGATGGGGTCTCATCTATTTCATCACACTTACTTTAGTTCAATTACTTGCGTATGAAGGAAATACTTTGCTAAAATTTTAGCACTTCTTTGAACAACTTTTCATATGAGATGATGGAAATTTTGGAAATTATTAAAAAACGTCAAAAGTTCAACGTTCTCTTCTTTCTTGGTGTGCTAATACGTCCTTGATTTGGAAAAAACAATCCAATAACCAGAGACTTTTGACTTGGGGTTTGATTAGTAAAGCACATCTTCGATTGCATATCACAACTCCATACCAAAGCAAATGGACTACACGTAAAAGTTATGTCGAGGAATGGGACGTGAATATAAAATTTCCCATGTTATTATTAACTCTCAAAGCATGGTCATGGTATGGATTGCCAAAACTTGACCAATTCCAAGATAACCTTAAAAAATTTGCATCTGTAAAGGAGAACGATCCTACATGCGTCTGACTCGAAACATGTAACACACTTTGAACAATGACCAAATAGCACAGATACCATAATAACCTTAAAAGATTTGAAAATAAGTCAAAGAAAAAAGGAACGTGGGAAGAATCTTATAAAATGGTATCAATTTTCCAGGTGACGAAGGAAGACTCCGGTTTTAACAAAAAGCTTGCTTAAAAATCTGAATAATACACATCAAGCAAGTAAACAAAAATGGTCGGTAAAGTTTAATATAAAGTTTTAAGATACAAAAACCTTATCCTAAATTCTCTCCATCATTGCCAACTTCTACGCTCCAAAAATCATCAACCCTTCACGGAATCGAATGCCCATCATCCCAAATCATTGGTGGACCCTTTGTGTCTCACCTCCCGCATCAACTACGTACACTTGTCTAACTATTTATATCAAAGCACACACTATGATTTTGTATTATATTAACCGAATGGTAGGGTTTTAAGTTTGTCACTTACCACTAAAAAAAACAATACTGTATTGTTGCTATTCCTCTATCTAACGCTTCTGAAGTGTTAAAAGAGAGGAAGAGAGAACGAGCTAGGTTGGTCGATCGCTTGTTTTGATTAACTAAAATGGAAATGTTAGTTTAATGATATGTTCAATTATTCCCAATCTTCCCATCATAAAGTGGCATATATTATACGAATGGACCATATGGTTATATGTTATTTGTTATTACTGTTGTAATTCTGGACGGTGTCGTCAAAGTCAGTGTCGATCTACCCGGGGTCCAAATTACAAAAACAATGCCCGTCTACTTTGCTTTTCGGTACACAAAAGCCACTAGCTGACGAAAAAGGGGTTTGGAATTGGATAACTCCTAGTGTAAAGATGCCAGCTTAAAGTCACATATTCTAAGCTTAATTGTAGTTTACTATTGATTGTCATCATCATTTGCACACATTTTCTATCAGATTAAGGACCAGAAAAATATGAACAGATCTCGACTTTTTGCAGACCAACAATACATTACACACGTGTGTCATCCCTAAAGTCAAATTCCAGATCCAACTCCCATATCTAACGATTTTTGGTACCTCTTTTTTCTCTTAGGATATGAGGAATAATGGGTAATACTGTGGATTGGTTAGATTCGATTACTGAATTTACTGTTGGAAGACCTAGATGACATGACACGAATATTGTAGGTGGACGCACCTTTATCAGAAATAAATTATAGGTGGATTAACAGTATTTTCTTTCACTGCAACAAATGTAATAATTAAAGATGAAAAATAAATTGCTGAAAATTACCAACAAAAACAAAATTTTTATAGGTAAAATTGACGGAAAAAATTTCATTAAGCGGCGGTACTAATATCCGTCGCTAAATATGGAAAGAAATCATCTCGTCAAAATTTAAGATAGATTTTAATGACGGTATAAGATGGTTGTCAGTAAATAAGACGAGAATTGTTGACGAAATTAAAAAAGTTTAAATTTATCGACAGAAATTTTCTGTCGATAAATTCTCGGTGAACTTTAACAATAGTATAAAATTTCCGTACGTAGATAAGGCGAGAATTATTAGCATAATTAAAAAAGTTTGAATTTATTGTTGGTAATTTTCGTCTCTACTTTATATTACCAACATCATATAAACATTTTTCGTCGGTAATTTTCATCGCTAAACGGTATTTTTCTTATAGTGTTTTCCGTTTATAGTTTTTTAGACTTCATTGTTAACTATTTTGTAAATTCATCAATTTAATGTCCTTTTAGTTAAACATAAGATGATAATAGTTTTATGACTTTATCCATTTAAAAAAGAACCTTTGAATTGTTTAATATTAGTTATTATCATTATTTACATCCAGCTTATATAATTTAGAGAGATTCGATAATTCATAGCTTAGAGGCTGTTTAATATTAGTATTGACAAAAAGAAAGAGAGAAAAGGGGGCTAGAGTTGATTCTGTCAGCCGGTACAGCATAATCATGGTAATTATTAATTAACACTCACTCTCCAATAAGTAGCTCCATTGTCGCTTAAAAGTATCCATACATAGGGCGGCCTTAGCCACCGTTTCAAGTTCTAGACTGTATAGCTTAGAAGAGATATGATCGATAATCCAATTTTAACAGTTGATTAATAAATGTATAGCCGCCTAAACGTGGAAAAATGAGGGGCATCATTAACTTTTATTGTTGATGAATAGTGTATGAGATATAATTCTGATGGTGTACTGTAGGGTCCAGATTTGTCATAGCCATTAACGAGTAAATAGAACTTGTGTTAATGTTGTTAAATATAGTTTACGTTTCCAATTATTATAGGTTTGTCAAGTCTCACTGATGACCTAACTTCTCATCAGCATAGCCGACAAAGCATTATTGCAAGTGCATGTACATGTATACACACATAATTAGTAGGTCCCAAAGCACCCCCATAACAACTTTATACATAAGAAAAGATACTGATTCTTGTTGATGAATCCTATTCTGGTTCGTGCTTTTGTACCCACAACCCAAAAACAAAAATTCAATATACCAAAGATTTGCCGTAATTATACTTCTCTAATGAAGAAACGGAGGAAGAAGAGGAGGTGATTCCTTCTAATCATTCCTCAAATTCGGCTTCACTTCCATGGATCTAATGGAGTTGAAAGCATGAAAATTAATATTCCAATATGACCTTTTTATTGGTAAAAAGAAAACAATGAGGATAAGCCACTAATGATCATTTGGTAGAACTCAAGAAATAGTAGTAGTGCACATCCCTTTCTAAATAATCAACCCATATTTATAACAAGGCAAAGTAAGTATCACTCACCTCGTCCATTAAATAGATGGAATAATATTTAATTTGATAAGCAAAATGCAGGGTCCTCCTTCTCTGTCAACCTACTCTTAAATACATGTAGTGGGAAACAGTTCATTTGTCCTGTTTTAAGAAGGCACTTAACTAAGTAGCTAACTAAATATTAAACAATTAATTCATGCACCAAGCATTCCAATTAATTAGTTCTTTTTTTCTTATAAAACTTCACAAGTTATTAGTTCTTGAGTCATCTTTGAATGACCATCATCAAAGTTAACCGCAATTGCAATACCATTATTTATGATGATTGTTTAGATCATTATCATAATTTATCACAATTATGTTTATATTAATTGCATTTCTTGTAATTATATTCGTATTACTTATATTTATTGTAATTGCTTACAATGTAATTCACCATCTAAACTATTACCTGTACATATATTAAGTTTTTTTTACTTTACTTTACTTAATTTTTATTTTATTATATATTATTTATTTATTCACTTGTATTTTTAACCATTTTATTATATGGTTTTATTTATTTTTATTATCTTTTTTAATTAGTATTTTTCACTACTACTATTTATTTTATGTTATGTTATTTTATTGTTTCATTTTATTTTATTTATTTATTTCTTTTTTTTTTCCTTCGTATGAATCATTTGGAAATAACTTCTTAATTAGTTAAGAATAAAGTTATGTATTTTAACGAAATTTATACTAAATATTATTGTCGTTGTCGTTGTCGTTGTCATTGTTTCTTATGATATAATTCACAATTTTCGACTTTGAAACTTTAATCTGCAAATAAAAAGATATGTGGTATATAATTAGGAAATAATTGGAAGAGAAAAAACTACAAAGAGAAAAGAGGAAAGGAGGGAGCCTGTTGCGCCACAATATAGGTTCCTAATATTATTAAAATAAAATACAAAAAATACATACTTGAGTTAAAAAATCATATGCTAATATTATTTAAATAACAATTATAGTAATAATTTGATTAATTGCATCAATTTAATAAATTATAAATCATTTAAAAAGATTCTGCAAATAATCGAGTTTAATTCTAGTGTAGACTGAAAAGCTAGCATAGTGTCGGGAAATAGTTAGTTTGGTACGTTAATGGGTGGCGAAGGGTTAAGCGAATCATTCCCTTGATGTGTCTCCCACTGCCATTGGAACTGTATACTATTCCTTGGAACAGAGCAAGAGAGAGATGAGATGAGAAGAAGACAGTAGTTTTCATTTTCCTTCTTTTTCTCGATAATGAACAGGATAATAGAGCAGAGCAGTGGGGTTCAAATGGTCAACCTTTGTATTCATGGAGCAAGAAAAGAAAGTCTTTACACCAATCTTGATTTAATTCTCATGCCCTGAAAGATTCGTTTTCTTTTCTTTCTCTTTTTTTTTTCCCCCTCTAACTCAATCGATTAATAATTATAGCCACCCACCCACCCAACTTCCCCACACACCAACACAACATAAAAAGTCTCACTCTCTGAGTCTCTCATTCTCATATCCGTCTTTCTAATACCCACCATTTTCACACCCCTCTCTTTGTCTGTCTTTCTCTCTCCAATGGGTTGTCTTGACGAAGGTTACTGTAACACCGGCCTTGTTCTTGGGCTAGGTTTGGAGACACCATCGAAACCTGATCATATATTCAATCAACGCCCGAAGGTTAAGCCTTCTCTCAAGTTTGATCAGAAGGGTGTTTCCAGTTTTGATCAGCCTTCCCTTAGTTTGAGTCTTCCTGGTGAGAGTTATCATGGTTATAACGTTCGTGCTAGGAAGATTGAGGTCAAGAAAGTTCACGAGGAGCCTGCTGGTGTTGATTTGTATCATCAAGCTTCTCCTCATAGTCCTGTTTCTTCTTTCTCTAGTGGTAGGGTTAAGAGGGAAAGAGACATCAGCAGTGAAGATATGGAGGTCGAGAGAGTTTCATCAAGGGTTAGTGATGAAGATGAAGATGGTTCTATTGCAAGGAAGAAACTTCGTCTCACAAAAGAACAGTCTGCACTTTTAGAGGAAAGTTTCAAGCAACACAGCACTCTCAATCCAGTATGTAATTCATAACTTTTCCTCTTTTTTCTAAACAAACGTTCCAAAAATCAATCAATAACCCATTAACTTCTGTTTCCCATTGAATTTGGTAAATATGTGTGAAGTGCTGAACTTGATTGCTTCTTTTAAATTAACAGAAGCAGAAGCAAGCTTTAGCAAAGCAGTTAAATCTACGGGCAAGACAAGTTGAAGTATGGTTCCAGAACAGGAGAGCCAGGTAATTAGTCAACAATCTGAACCATATACAGGACTCTGATTCTTTTTGTTTTCCAGAAGATGGTGAACTGATGAAGTTGCGAAACTACTTTGCAGGACAAAGCTGAAGCAGACCGAATTAGACTGTGAATTCCTGAAGAAGTGTTGCGAAACGCTAACTGATGAGAATAGGAGGCTACAAAAGGAGCTACAAGAGCTTAAAGCCCTGAAACTGGCACAACCCTTTTACATGCATATGCCAGCAGCTACTCTCACCATGTGTCCGTCCTGTGAAAGAGTCGGAGGTGTTAGTGATGGTGGCCCCAAGACCACCCCATTTTCAATATCTCCAAAGCCCAACTTCTATAATCCCTTCGCTAATCCATCTGCTGCTTGTTGATTAAGGCGTCAGGAAATATAGGAAAGGCAAGAAAGTTGGAGAAGACAAATTATAGATTTACAGTCCCTCAGTTTTTTGTTTTTTTTGGGTTAAGGAATTTTAGTTTAAGGTTACTGTAATTATTTTGTAGAGAAAAAATAGATTCTTTTCTTCCTTTTTGTTGCTTTTGTGATTGTATATTGTTAGAAATATATCTGCGAAGGGATGACAATTATTTATTTGCTGATTTCCCATTCGTGATCTTCCATTAACGTTGGTCTCTTTAAACTATGAAACGTGTGAAAAGTTGGCGGTGCTTTCTAAATCGTGCCAATTCAGTTTCCCCAAGAACGCATACCAAAGTTTAATCCATAGCTTGTCTCAAGTGTCCCCTTGTATCTGAGGATATGAATTGGAGTTACAGACTCACTTAGGAGTTGGTAGAAGCCACTTTATTACGTTAAAAGCTGTGTACTAATTGTCATACTTTTACCACTTTAAGTGCACGGTTTCAGTAGTGAATTTAATCCTAATTTAAAAGATTGAAAGTTAGAATTATAGAGGAATTGTAACTCTTCTTACCTTTAAAGAGAGTCAACAAATTAAATAGTGCTTAATCTTTTGAATTTTTTAATTTAGTATTAAAATTTTTAATTCAGCAATTAATCTTTTAAATTTTACGTAAATCATGCCAAAACTCTCTGTTGGATTGTATAATACAAGACCTTTTCAGACCCTCTATTTTAGTATACTTTTATTAGATGATTATTGTTGTTATTGCTTTTATTGTAATGTCAAAAGGTTATTTTTATTGATGTGATGTATCTAGCAAATATTACATAGATGCCTTTCTATTAAGCTATTGATGTGGTGTGTCCAACAAATGCCTTGAAACTCTATAGCTCCCGGAAATTGCAAGTCCTAGAATGCACCCTATTAGAGGAATACGAGAATATACTAACTTAAGCGAAGTTGTTGAAATCACAATGGGATTGTTGTAACTGGATTTGACTGCAATACCTCTTACTTTCACGCTACCACGAGAGCGAGGTGGAGGCAGAATCGCATCGGAATGCTAAAGCTAGACGATAGACACTGGTGCTTCAATAAGGAAACCTTATTTTCGGCCGCTTTAACATTCTTCAGGGACCTATACATAGTCGAAGAAGGGCCGCTTCAGCCGTATGCAATTCGGGGCCAATTTCTTATCCTAGAGGTCGAGGAAACGCCACACCTTACAAGGCCTGTGACCCACGAGAATGTTTTACCAGGCCTTATTTGCGATGGGGCCAATGAAAGCTATTGGATCTGATGGGTTCTCAACACTCTTTTACCAAAGCCAATGAGATGTGTTGAGAGAATTTTGTGCGAGCTCCAGATAACTCGTGAATCAAGACAAATCTACCGCCTTCTTTTCTAATAGTGTTACCGCGAGGGACTCTAGATATCTCAGTAATCTATTAGGATTCACCCTCACCAAGGACTTAGGAAAATATTTGAGGGTTTCGCTCCTTCACAAGCGAGTTAACGCAGGCATCTACCAACCGATTACTGATCACGTCCACCAGAAACTAACTAGCTGGTCCACTTTGGCTCAATCGGTCCTCCTCACTATTCCTTGCTACACCATGCAAACTACTTGTTTACCCTAGGGAGTTATCCACCAAATTGAAGAAACCTGTCATAGGTTCCTCTGGGGTGCTTATGCAGGGGAACGGAAGGTGAATTTACTCAAATAGTCTAACGTTTATCAGCCCAAGAACCATGGAGGCCTTGGTTTGCGGAAGCTGAAAGAAAATAATGATGCCTTCCTCAAGAAGTTGGCTTGGTATGTTCTTAGTCAATGTCACGCCCTACGGGTTCAAATATTGAGGAGTAAATATCTGCCCCCTTGACCCATGTTCCTCCAACACTATAAGTGGGGTGCTATTCCTTCCTTTGGCGAGCCATCTGTAAGGTTTGGCTAGCAGTGTATCCTGGTATTTGATAGGCATTAGAAGATGGTTCCACTGTGCATTTTTGGGAAGATGTATGGCTAGGGATACTAAACTTTCGGAGGTCGCTGTGTCCATTATTTCTGAGGCAGAGAAACAAGCTCGTGTGAGGGAATAAATTACTGCAGACAACCACTAGAACTGAGATCTTTTACAGACCCATCTTCCAGCCTCCATTTGCCTCTAGCTTGCAACCATAACCCCCCTACGGACACCAATGCGTAGGACAAAATCTATAACGACTAGATAAAATCTGGCCAATTCAATGTCAAATCAGCTTATATTGTTTTATACAATAATTTATGGCATCCCAAAGTTCATCATTGGACGCTTCTCTAGAACTTTAAGGGGCCTCAACACATCCGTTCCTTCCTGTGATTACTGCTGCAGGGTCGTCTTCTTATTAAAGTGGAATGGGTCCAGCGATATCTTAGTAACAATCCCTATTGTGAAAGTTGTTCATTAGCTGAGGAATCATGCCTACACGCACTGTGGGATTGTCCCATTACTTGCATAGTGTACACACGTTCGTGCCTTAGTGACACTGGCATAATTTTACCTTGGCCGACTACCTTCCCTAATTGTCTACTAATATCTCCATTTTGCATTAAACCTTCC
The DNA here is from genome assembly GCA_025504915.1 of Erythroxylum reticulatum. Classification (NCBI taxonomy): domain Eukaryota; kingdom Viridiplantae; phylum Streptophyta; class Magnoliopsida; order Malpighiales; family Erythroxylaceae; genus Erythroxylum; species Erythroxylum reticulatum. The sequence continues at coordinate 34,726,362 of JANSVA010000216.1, forward strand.
TTTAGAGTGTTGTGAATTTCCTAATCATCCTCAGTACTATCCTTACACAGGATGGCTCTAGCACTTCCTTCCTCAGGCCATCTCCAACCATTACACTAAATTTTTACACCAAATTTGGTGTAAAGTGGAATATTCTCATAATCTTTTTACACCAAATTTGATGTTACTCCAACCATTCTACATCAAATTTTTACACCAAATTTTTTCAAAGAATATACCACAATAATTTAGTTATTAACTAAATTAATTTATATTTATATAACCAAAATAATTTAGTTATTAACTAAATTAATTTATATTTATACAATAATTAATTATTTATTTATTTATTAAAATAAAAATAAAAATCATTATTCTTAATTAATTAATATATACTTTATATTAAATTAATATTATTTACAAAATATATTTAATATTATTGCATCAACAAACTAATAACATACACAAATATAAACTGATTAAAATTTCTCATTTAATCTCTAATCATTTGAATTTTCATATCGTTCCCACAAATGTTCAATTAGTACATTACGAAGTTTTAAAATCAATGATGTGGTTTAAATTTATGTACTTTTTATTTCAAATTTACTTTTTGTTGTTAACATATTTTATTAATGAATTTATAACACTTATAAATAAGAATTATAAATAAATGTTAAAAATAAATTTAATATTATATTCAATATTAGTCTCGTTTTATATGTCTCAATGAGATCTTTGTAATGATATATTTTGTGTAAAATAATAAATATGTTAAATTTAATTACTTAGTTAATTATGTAAATAAATTCATTTATAAAAAGGACATAAAAAGAAAATGTTAAAAAGTAAAGGAATAAAGTTATCGTTTTGTACTTTTGATGTAATAAATAATAACACACCAAATTTGATATGTTAATTTTCATTGTACTATTTTAATGTACACTTTTGGTGCTTTAATTGGAGGAAAATTTTTACACCAAAATATCAAATTTAGTGATCTGGTGTCTTGATTGGAGAAAGCCTTAGGCGGCGTCCACTGTGCGTCCACTGTAATTAACGCACTATAATTAGCGTTTTGAGGCTTTTTGCCTACTTGTAAAAAAAAAAAAAAGGAGGGAAAAGCAATAGATTATTATTAGAGTGAGAAGATGATGATGAATCAATCTAAAGGAGATGAATAAGCATGTGCCTGAGCCTGACGTAGAGACTAGAGAGAGATGGAGGGTAGTTAGCTCACGTGTCCCTGTCTCTAATATATTTTAGTTGTGTTTTTGTCGTATTGAGAGAGTAGTACTTGACACAAAAAATGAGTGGTCAGTGTGTGGCGTGTAGACCAAGGAAACCCAAAAAAATTAGGAATTTGTTATAATTTATTTAAAAAGCAGTGAATAACTATTTTATTACTTAAATTTTGATTTGATAATGATAATTTCAAAAGTAGGAGAGAGGGTGCTTTCTCTTCAGCTTACGTGTGGGGTCAGGTGCCACGTGATGTCCCATTGGGTCATCGTGGGATTTTACTATGTTGATGAATGTCAGATTGTGTGCGGGCCCACCACTAGCCTTGTAGGTCTATTATGTGGACCCCACCGGTGCATATGGTTAAAAGGACTCCATCCGAAGTTATAGATATTCCTTAGCTGAACAACAACTAGAAACGGACGGTCCAGATTCTTCTGATAGTTGCATTGCTGACGTTATCAGGATCGGTGTGTGACAAGTGCTCGCTGAAAATGGACAGAGAGGATCTGCGATGAGTCCACATTTTCTTCATCGCCATATCTTAAAACGACCCGAAATTAAGTTGTGGACTGTGGAGTGGACCAGTAAATGATTGAGGGGAATTTGAATTTCCGGACTTTCTTGGAAACCTCCCTCGATCACCGTCACAAAAACAATTATGAAAAAACAACTCAGTCAAATGAAATTGCTCTTCAAATTTCAAGAAAAAAACTTAAAATGCAAAATATCCATAGAAATTGTTACTTTTAAAAAATTAAATTGAAGGATATTATTTTTTTTACACTGAAAACACAATTCTTATATTTTGTGTATTAAAAAACCCTTAAATATATATAATCATTTATAAATAATATATCAAATTTATCACAATTTAATAAATTAAAATATTAAATAACAACAACAACCAAGTAATAATCTCACCGAAACGTGAAATTGGAGGAGGTCTTATAATATACAGTCTTATCCTTAACTAGTAGAGATTGTTTGAAACGTGAAATTGGAGGAGGTCTAATAATATACAGTCTTATCCTTAACTAGTAGAGATTGTTTTGAACGACCCTAAAAGAAAAAATAAATAATAAAATAAGATAATATTATATATATTTAATATTTTAATTTAATATATTTTATACTTTTTAAATGAATGTATTTGAGAATTAGACTTTTTAAAATATAATAAATAGATATATATATTTGTATCTTTTTAATAATTATAAAAATGTTTAGTAAATGTTTTTTCTGAAATTTTATATCATAATTCCCTATGAATTAAAGATGCTTTGAGTTATAATATGCCCTTATAGGTCCAATAGTTTATTCATTTATTGTAATTTTTTAACAATTTAATTAAGAATTCTTTTTTCTTGTTTTATATTAACAAAAAAGTAGAGAGAAGTGTGGAATACTCTCTCATATATATGGTCCATATAATTCAGAACTATCACAACATATGTTGTTGTCTATTGCCACTTTAATGGGCATAACAATATATACACAGTCGTTGGTTGTTTTTGAGTCCCTAATTTTCTGCTTTTATTTTAGAAACGTTTGCACTATTAAATTGACAGTTTGAAAGGTTAGAAGATTCAGAAACACTTTATTCGGTAGTAAGATTGAATCAGTGGATAGAGTTTTCGGGTTGCAATGGCTAAAGGTGTGTTATTCATGTTTCGGCTATGCTTTCGCCTATTTCTAATATATATGTATATACATACATGATATATGTGAGGATTTGCATGTAATACGTGTAATGCATGTACATGAATTTCTCTGATATTTGGTATCAAAGCACTTATATGTGTCTAAATTGGTTTCTTGCGTATGCTAAACATATGCTCTGTTTTGTGATTTTATGCACATTAAAGTTGTTTATTTATGAAATAACTATTTGCACAAATTATATGTATAAATTTATGAACATTATACATGCAAAAGTTGATTAAATAAATTGCGCATTATTATTTGATTTATTTGCATTATTAATTATACGATGCAATATTTAATTTTAATCGTGATTAAAGTAATATGATGTTATTCATATAATTTTAATTAATTATGGAGTAATCACATCGTCTTTAATTAATTAAAATTATATATTTAAATTTATAGATCACTGTAATTAATCATGTATATATAACAAATAAAATTTATAGAAATTTATGTTATATGTGTACGATTAATTATGATAAAATATCAACTTATATTTATTGATTTATCTTAAGAATTAAGAAAAGTATAGTTTTATCTTTTCGTGATTTACCTTAAGAATTAAGAAAAGTAACGTAATTTTATAGTTTTATCTTTTGGTGGTCATTGCCTCGTTACCTCCACCTTCCTAACCTCTCTACTTTTGACACAACAAAAAAACAGGCAATTAGGTTTGCTTTGCTGAAATGACACCAACTGTATTGGAGGCTTCTCACTAAGTGTTCAAAATGCTCAAGTAAAGAAACTATACTTGATTATGAGGTGCATCCAATCACTATAATTGGGTGGAAAACCACCCCAAAAGCGATACACTCACCACCTTACTCTATATTTTAGTAAACACAATTTAAAATTGGATTTCCTTTTCTTGTCTTGTTTATATGAATGGTTGACGTTGTTCTCTAGTGATTAGTATATCCCGGGAGAAGACAAGGGACAGTGAGTTGGTGTGTAGATGCTTCAATCTCCTCCGCAAAAAACGAGAAAAAAAGGATCACAAAACCCTCTTCTTCACTATAGACGTGGGTTTATGTGTGTAAGCACGTAATTATATTTAAATACCACAAGACATGTGTCTCGTGTTGGCCAAATTGTCGGTCTGTCGAGTTGTGTACAGAAGTAGACATGATGTCGTGGATTAGATTTCGGTGGTTGTTTATTTAATCCAACAAGCTTTGATAGTTACTAAAGCTGGAATTATTATATTTGTCAAAAAGTGCATTTATAATCATGACTTGAGCCGTGCGGCAAAGGAATATAGGTGGCAATACCTTCAATTCCATAAATAGCTAACTGCGAAAGTTATTTGATGTGAAAATATTATTAAAAAGGATTGATATGACCTAATAAATAATAAATTAAAAATTACCAATAATAACTTGACAAAAGAAAATGATTGATACGAACCTTTTATAAAAGAACAAATATTTTTTGTTTACCGACCTAGTTGAAGTTTAACCCTTAAAAGAAAGTTAAATATATATATGATCTTATCTTATTATTTAGATTTATTTTATTTTTTATTAATTTATATGTAAAGTTATATTTTTTTAATGTTTTAAAAACTAAGAAATATAAAATTGAAAAAGTTCAGTTGATATTTAAAAATTGAATAAATTACAAAATTTAAAATATATTTGAAAGAGATTATTTTTATCTATCGAAGAATTTAAATTTTAATTGAAAATTTGTTAAATAAAAATTAATTAATTAATTTTATTTTATAATAACTTATTAATTTACGAAAATTAACCTATTAATTAATAAATTGATAAGTTTTTAATGACAATAGTTAGTAAAATAAATTGAATCAAAAAGTTAAATAATTCAAAATTTTTATGATTGAAACGGTTAGATCAGTTAGATTTTTTAATCATTGATATTTTAAATATTAACTTTTCGGTTTTTAAATTTTCTCTTTAGTGTTTAGGTTTATCCTTTTTCATTTCCTTTTTAAATTTTCTTTTTAGTGTTTAGGTTTATCCTTTTTATTTCCTTATAATTCTCTCAGGATCAATTACTTAATTTAATTTTTATTTCATTTAAAAAAATTTAAGGACAACTATCAAAATTATAAATGTAATGTCAATTAGTTGATCCAGCAAATTTGCCTACTTTAATACACATAGAATAATACAATAGCTACCAAGTCCATGCATGTATTAAATACATGGAACTATAATTAATTAATTACGTACCATTACGTGATCTCCCTCCTTTCAAATCTTAGGGTTTGCCTAATCACTAAGTAATCTCTTCCTATTCAATATAATCCCTAGAATTTTGGAGTTAATTAAGGGATCTAAATCACTAACGATGAATTCAACCATTGATTTTGGTCCAATTGATGATCTAAAAATTTAATACTTTAGCTTTTCACAGGGAAAATGAGCATACCCATCATTGAAAAGAGAGTACCCTAAAGTTACCTTTTTCATGTATATTAAATTAAGACTCAAACTCGAACAATAACATTAAAGAAAGGGAGCTACTACCGACCTAGTTGGTCTAAAGTCTTCAAGTTATAGACTCTTTTCTCGTAAGAAAAGGGTTATGGAATCACATTAATCATCAAGCTATCAACACGCGTAGTCACGTGGATGACTAACAACATTAAAGAGGGAGGCAGGGTTGGCTTATAGAGGACAAGACACATTGTTACTTAACTGTAAACCGCTTGCCGCTTGTTAGTAGGCAGGTATATGAATAGATTAGACCATGTCATACATGCATATACGGCAGCTGGCCCTAGGACAGAGCAAATGATAATGGAGTAAAGATGGCTCTAAGAGAGTGGTCCAAGTGCAAGTTCAAATCATGACGATGGGTTGCAATCCACCAACTTTAGAATTGATGATTAGTTATCTATTTCATAATTATTATATATAATCCCATAGAAACTTATAGAACAAGTTTACCGATTAAAAAAATGGAGTATTGATGACTCAAATGCTTGATTCATATGATTCCTGAATGGTCACAACATGCTACCTAAAGTCAAGAACAGTAACTTATAATGTGTCCCTCGCATGGTTTGCTTCAGCCGTGGATGCTCCTGCTACATGAACAAAGGGATAAGTATCAAGCCTTTGAGTCATCAAAGCACAAGATGCCTCCAACACGTGGTTTGTTGCCTTTCTTCAAGACATTAGACTGGTCTTCAAAGACCCCATCCATTTAAGGACTAATAATTGTAATGTCCCTCGGCAATCACAATTTTTTATTTTTAGTGCTTTTTAATTCATTTTATATGGAATTTCCTTTCGAGCCAATTAGACAGAATTCTTACTATGATATATATATTGATGCCTCTATGTTGAGAATAGTAATGGATGAAGATATTTTCATACTTTCCTTACCATTAATTCAATTTATGATATTTTTTATATTATATTATGTTAAATAATGTTATGGCAATCACTTTAGTTGGATACAAATTCATTTATAAGGTAAAAATTATTGTAATTTACTAAAAGGGTCTTGCAATATATTAATAGGTGACGAATATATATATATATGTATGTATATGAACGATTTAATTTTTATATATATAAAAGAATTTTTAAGTCAACATTTGACGGTGAAAAAGTTCAATTTTATCCTAATTTAAAGTTAATAAGTCACACTTAATTTAACTGGATTCATATTTATATGAAATTAAAGACATTAAATTCGAGCTGAATTTTAAAAAAATTAAAATCTAATTAAGTTTTACTTTACGTTCAAAGGTATTTAATCATATTCAAAATATCCCTATACATAAAAATGAAAATAAATTTAATTTTTTCAAGTATTATATAAGATAAAATTCAAATCGAATCAATTCCGCTTAAATTTATTATATTTTTGTAAAAGGAGTTCGCAAGCAACTCGACCTATTATTTTTCCTAAAATTGAGATATAACATCACTTTTTATGTACATATTGCTTCATGGCTTAGAATAAAAAAAAAACCAAGGAATACATCAAGTTGCAATGTACAGAAGAAAAACTCTCTTTCGAGTAAAGCAATTGTTGATGAAGTTTCTGCCAATTACACTATTTCAGACTATTGTTTGGGCCTGATATGATTAAATCTCAGGAAAGTAATGGATATTGAGCTTAGCCCAGCTTAGCAGATTTTTATGAAATCAATGAACGTTACTTGGCCCGCATGAATTAGTGCCCCAAGTCTAGTAACTTTTGCAATTTTAATTTTGTTTTTTCATGAGAAAGTCAACCGTCACTGTTATTATAATATTTATTAAATAAATTATTAAAATATAATAGTTAGTATTAGTGATTTAATTACTACATCTTTCTAATTTAAAATCGTCCAATATTATTTAACCCCACTTTGACTCAAAATTGAAAGTTCTTTGGAGGTAAAAACGATGATTTACACCTCAACGTTGTGCTAAAAAGTTTAAATAATTTCGTACCATTAATACTTATTGCATCGTAATATTATTAAAATAATACTAATTGTACTCTAAAAACCTAAATAACGGTAAGAATTTATTTAAACCAACTGCAAAATGTTAATGTAAAAATCATACCTTTAATAAGTGTTTAAATAAATCGTTCTTAAAATTACATAAGATAGGTCCAATTTAATTAATTAGTTTTGACATGATACAAGTTCAATTCATGATTTATGTACTAAAAATTAACTAAGATAACTTTTTTTTTCGTGTTGTATTAGAAAAAACCTCATTACCAATTAAAGATAAGATTACGTACTTAAAAACTTTCTAAAATTCTGTATTAACGAGATTTTTACTGGATTATTGTTGTAGTAGTATTTTGAGTATTATCAAGAAACTAACTTATATATAATGAAAAGAAGTAACTTAAATTTTTAGAAATACTATTTCAACCACCCTTTACGAGCCATTGTCATTGCCAGCCTTTTTAATCTTATTAGAATGGAATTATGGGTTATTAAAATTGAGCATGTAAATGTCCAAAAGTGAAATGAAATTGATTACCTCAGGCTGGCCCTCAAGACACATTTTTATTTATAAGCGTGTTTTAAGGTGTTCACTTAGGAACTGACCAGGTGGTCGTCTAGACATTTCACATTCGTGAGACCGTAGGATGCTCTGAAAAGCACAGAACAGTGGCCGAGAGGATATTATACTATAATTCCTTCAACTCTTAGCCTGTTGCATGACCTTCATGGTTCGCGAGCAGCCAAGCTCAAAAGCAAAAGGCAACGAACTGTATAAGAAGTATAGGACAAGGCAATTACAAGTCATCTCATGATCAAAGCCTCCTTATTTATTCCACCTCTCTTCAGTTGAGTAGTCTATATATACCACAGAACCTACAGTGCTTCTATCTAAGCTCAGTGATTCACATCTAGTTACTTGAAGGGAATTTATGTCCGACCACCACTTCTTGATCAGTTCTCAGAATCCGTTGTGTAGTGGGGATTCAATCATCGAGTCATTGATTGAAGCATATGCATGTGTCGATGGTGAGTATGGTTGTAGTAGCTGTTATAGTACTTCAGCTGATTTTGGCACATCTTGGTGGTCTGTTTGGTGCTCAAGGAGCTTCTTCGAATTTCACACAGTTTGATTCTTCATGCAATTTCAGTGGCTCATGCAATGTCACTTTGGATGACAAGAGAGGGGTACCAACAGGATCCAACCCGCTCCACAACAAGTAGGCTTAGCTATCTCCATCCAGCATTTCATTACAGAATGAAACTACTGAAGATATTATTTTCAGAGAATCAGAAAAGCATCGAGTAAAATAGAGGAAGCATGAACATTTTCTGGGATGTAATGGAAAACCAATTCAGGATTTGTTTATTGTGGTTAGTGGTTTGTCTGACATGTTTGTGCATGGGTTGTCTCTTGGTTTGGCGTGTTCTATATATAGGAATTGTTGCATGCCTACGATAAAGCAACTGTCTTCTTCTTGTTATTTTGATTTAAAGGTTCAACCATAAAATCGTGATGTTTGTTGGCCATAAAGAACTATCCGAACATGGAAATTAACAAACAAGTGGTCGTGGAATTTGGAGATCATGGACGCCATGAACCAATAGGTTTGTGATATATTATACTATATCCTAAAATATATAATAGGGTGACCGTTCAACAGAAAATTTTTAAAAAATTATTAATTTAAGAATAATATAAATTAATCTTAAAGTATATTAGATGAACTGCGCCTACTTTTCAACAAAATGTGGTTAAGTCATTTTGGAGGGCATTGAAATTTGATATTTGTCACATAAGGACAAAGATTTAAAAATGATATGGAATTTTTCATGTGCATAGTTAATTCCATTGATTAAAAGACTCAATCGGTTTGACTAAATCATTCGTAAAAATTTTGAACCTTCTAACTTTTCGGTTTAACTTTTATCTTTTTAGTTCTATCTATTTAACAGTAAAAACGTTGAGCTTTTTGTTGTTAAAAATTGATTAATATATTAACTAATCGGTCAATTTTTATAAATTAATAACTTCTTATAAACTAAAATAAATTAATTAAAATATCTTTTAAAATCAATTTTCAAATTCTTTAATGAATAAGAAAATCCCTTTCAATATATTTCAAAGTTTTTACTTTAATTTAATTCATTCTTTATGATGATCTAATACTGATTGAACCTTTTAATTCTTAAATTTTTTATTTTACCGGTTTAACTTTTGGTATGATTTTTAAAACATTAGTTTCTAAACGTACAAGTTTATTTTATAAACAAAATTTAAACAAAAAAATAACGTCAATGATTTATGATAATAAAACACATAAACTCCTTAATTAAGTTTTGGAAAAGAAAATTAATGACTTTTTTGACGTTATCTCTCAATAAATTTTCTTGGATAAAGGAAAAGTTAAGATGAACGAACCCATAACCTAAGTTATCCACGAGCATGCAATGATTCCACCAACAAGAGGGAGGGATGTATAATATAATATAATATAATGTTCTGAATCTAGGCGTGGGAGTGCATGAGAAGAATAAAGTGCTTGCCTTTGGTTTGTTGCGAAGGATGCTTCTATGCTTGTCTGGTTAGTTTTGTGGCTTATTTGTTTGTCAACTTGCTTTCTCTCTACATAAACTTACGAATGGCTTAGCATGCCATGGTTCAGATCTTGAGAGTGTCAATCTAGTAAATTCATTTAACGAACTACAGAAAAGATGAAAACTTACGGGGAAGGTGTTGTTCACGTATTTGCTATCAGGGTAGAGCTGAGTCTCACTAAGATTTTACATGAAATCCAGATTTGCTAATGCACGTGGGTCTTCTGAAATAATATGATGAAATTCATTCCCATCGCAAACTTCAGGTTCAGATGACTCAGCTAATTGAGAGGTACTTGCTATTTCTCTGGCTGGTGGAGGGTTAGCCCTCGAAGATCTATCAGCCTTCTTATATACTCGACATAGGACCCAATCATCCAGCTACACAATTAAGGATTAAGGTTTATGACAATCAACGTGATGATCTTTTGGATCTTCTAATCTATACGATTGAAACAAATATTTTAATGAAATCTAAGTGAATATCTTCCATAATTCCAAAATCACACGAACCAATAACACAATAGAAAGTGATATAATGAAATCTAAATGAACGTATTGCATGCAATACAAAATTTATTGGAATTTAAGTGAATGATATGAAGCATCACAAGAAACAAAGTGAATGGATAATAGACAAAGTAAACAATCACGCATCACAATCACAAACCTGCCAGATCGCTGGGATTATACTTGTATAGCTCCACATCTTTTATCCTATTTAGAGGCAGTTTTTTCTTGTTTATCTTCTTAATCAAGTAATCATCATCAGTTCATTGTCGTAGGGTGTAAACCTTTAACTAGGAGGCAAGGAGTTAGAAGCATTTCTTGTCATCGTTTTTATCGTTATTACCCTTCTGATTAGTTCCCATATTGTTGGAAGTATTGTATTTTGACCTTCCAACGTAGGTTCCATATCGGAAAGCCACTTAATTGACAAGATTGTAATGACTCCTACCATTGTTCTCGGCAACAGAAATGAACTTACCCCTATCGCCACTATAGTTGACATTGTTAAGAACATAGTTGTTATTACTATTATATGAGTTGATCATGTTAAGAGCAAGTGACCTGGCTCTGTCGAGACCAGATTTAGAAACATTGATCAAATCAATCTTTGAAGAATCATGAGTGGAAACATGATTTCATTATTCATGCATGTCTATGCTGGAAATCTTAAGAGTATAAAGAAATTTTGAAAGTCTTTGGAGTGGTAAGAAACTTATTGAATTGTGAAAAGAAAATTCTTGAATCTAGAAAAAGAATTTCAAGAGATATTTAATTTAATTAAGCATCTTATCTTCTTGATAACAATTTTAATTAATTTCAAACTCTTAGATAATCATTGTTATCTGTGATTAAAACTAAATAGTATCTATCCAATTTTAGTTATAAATAAAAATTCTTTTTAATCTTAATATTAACTAATTTTAATAAAATTGTCCATATAATGATTTTTTAAATATTTGAATGTCAAATCATTAAGGATTAATTGAATATGGAGATACAAATTGAACCTGAAATATTAAAATTAAAATTAAAATAGATGGCTTAAGATTTGAAAAGCACTTTTGATTAGTGATTTAGATAAATAGAAGATAACCATGTGCAACCTTCAGTTCTGTATTTCTATCCCATAAATTCCTCTTAATTTGTACCTGAGCGTTCAATTTGAAATCTATATATTTTTCTTAATCTTTTAGAATGTATCAAACATACCAAATTGTTAACTTGTCTTTTAAAGGTTGAAGTGAATTGTAATATTGAAATTTCGACTTCTAATGATGGGTGGCCAATAAATCTGGAAGAATAAGATTGTAGGAAGATAAAAACCCTAATTAAGCTATACGTACTAAAAACAATACGATAATAATTAATATCTAATTATATAAACTTGGAACCAAATTAAG
>JANSVA010000216.1:34755614-34769096 GCA_025504915.1 Erythroxylum reticulatum
CATGACCTATTCCCATTTTTCTGTCGGTTTATACGGTATAGGGCCATCCTATAAATAAACTATTTTTCTCACACTCAACCATTTAATTTTGCTTCACTCTTGAAAGCTCATACCATAAGTAGCGATAGTGGTTATGTTATTAGTGATCTTTAAAATATTTTATGCATGACATTTAAATATTGATGTCTTAATATTATAAATAATTAACAATATTTTTTATAAAATGAAATTTTTAGATAATCACTAAATTTAGGAGAATAAAGCATAAATTTGTTCACACTTGTACACAAAGCATATTTTATTGCATTGATAGTTGATACCCCATATTAACCTTGCATGGCTCTTTCCAGTATAAGGATACACAAGAACACATATAAGTAGATGCGTATAAGTGAAACACATTACAGTATGACATGAATGTATATGTACCAACTTGCTTGACTTTATTGCTTCTTTAGATTCCGGAAATGCACTCCGTTGGGGTGACCGGGTATCGGGATTTGTCGCTACAGTAATCATAGATCATGTGGTTCAAACGAACCCACCTGTACCTTCTTGCTTCCATGGCGTTTAGGGCTTGATAAGTAGCACCCTCCCACCAGTTACTCGGGTTGGAGGCACAAGTTGTTGGTCCTGGCACAGAACAACCCTCGATATTGAAGTCCTTGTAGTATGCATAAAATGGGGCTTTGCTCCAATCGATCTTCTCTAAGCCACCTCTTGTTGCCCAGTCATCGGCTTCCCATAACGTTGAGTAGACTCCCATAGGCTGGAATCTCGGATACGGGATTCCTTTTGCTTCATTGTTCTTGTAAACTCTGATAGGCACAGTATCTACATAGAATCTGCAAAACCCAAACACGTGACCTGTTTTAGATAAAGTTCTGATAAAGGAGAAGATACTTCGAAATGGTAAGAGTTAACAATGAAGCTTACACGATATGGTAATGGTTCCAGTGTATTGTGTATTCATGGAAGTCAGCTGAAGGATCAAACCAAAGGTTAACTCGTTGCTCTCTGTTACCTTTCCCTTGAGCATAGATGTTTGTTTGAACCGTGTAAGGTTGCCCGGACCTGTTCCCCAGGAACTCAAAATCCAGTTCATCTCGTACATTGTCGGTGTTCGAATTCAACTACGTACGACAAAAACATTGCAGTAAATCATCAGAAGCTGTCATCGTTTGAACCATAATAGAAGCTTTTTAAGTTCAGACTCAGAGCATAAGAAAACCTACATAAAAAGCAGTGACAGTTCCGGCAGAGTCTCCGGGAACGAGCTTAATCTTCATACTAACACGACCAAACAAGTACTGACTTTTGGAAGCAAACCCACATCCTGGAATTAAGTCAACAAAAACAACATTACGTGGCATGAAATAACCATTGACCCCATGAAACAAAAATGTATGTTAAAGAAAAAGAACCTGAGTTTCGGTCTAGGATGAGTTGGATAGCTCTCCCTCCATCGATTTGCCTGATGTGGGAATCAGCCCACGTGACCTTGAAGTCCTGAAGGAAAGTTGCTGGTCGAGCCGAAACAGAAAGTGAAAATGCCAGAAAGCAAAAGAAAAGAAGGGCCTTTTGATGGCTGTGCATGGTGATCACCATTTTGATTAGTTAGAATTTGCGATATACCAAAAGGGATTAGAACACATACAGAGAATTGTTAATAGGAGTTATGATTTGAAGAGTTTATGGGCTACTAAGCCAATGTATATAGATAGAAAGATTGGCATTTATATAACAACAGTGAGATGATGTGAACTGCTGCTTTCAAATGGAAAGCAACATTTTAAAGAGTTTTGCTTTCAAATCCAGCTAATAGCAAGCCGTCGTTCGACCCTACACTACCCTACCCTACCCTTTGCACGACTGTAATCTACCTTCTTGCTGAATCATCTTATTCTCTTTTATCGTCCACCTCATGATTTCGTTGATATCATACATATTCTTCGCTTGCCTTACGTGATTAGTCGTAGGTACTCAGGAATGGCCGATTTCAGTATGTATCTCAACAATCATTCTGGCTGATGTTACTCCAAGTGCTAGAAGTTGGAAATTTTTGCCGACTGACTCGCACGAAAAACAAGAGGTGACTCGGAAAATGATGAAGATACATTATTACCATTGTTGGCCAAGGACCACCATCAACGCCCCCACAAGTACTGTTACATTGATCAGAAATCAAAACTCTAAAAATTCTGGGATTTGACTGTGAAAAATAATTCGTATATACAACTAAACTTGTCTAAATGAAATTATTCCTTATCCCATATAAGAATGTACAGTCATATTTCTAGTCATTTATACTGTTGGATTGGAACCTCGACAGAGATAACAATGTTACTTTTGGGAATGACAAAATCTTAATTTGAACATTGCGTGCACGGGATGGATTCACGTTCTTAAAGGAAAGACGTAAAGATTGGAGCTATTGGGTATGATTTTCTATGTACAAGATAGCTAATGGAATCTTTCCTATACACATACCTTGATTAAGTGGTCAACAATAGCCCTAAATCTTCCTCTCCTTGGAGGAACTTCAATGATGAATCATTTTCTCAAAAAACTTGATCAATCAACAATGGTTTACTAGATATTATTTCGCTTCTCTAGTTTTGATCCCCATTAAAATCAAAAGAAAAACTTGAATGATAAAATAAATTCACTGTTTGCAACAACCCTATATATTATAAGAGAGAAAATTGAACTAACATGGGTAATTCTATATGTTATTTCCTTGAAAAATGATAGTTTAATTCGTAGAAGGTGAAATTTTAAGTGTCTATTGGATTTGTGCAAGAGATAGATTCAATTTTAACATTGAAAATCTTATTAAGTTGAAAAGTGGATTGGTTTCACCTCTAATTAACTTTCCATTTTTACTTTTTATTCTCGGTTATTATTATTTTTTCAAATGGAAACAAAAACTTGTTTGGTTGTTAATATCGATATAGTTATAATTTTATCACTAACAATAATTACATATTAGAAAAACTTAAAGATAAATTATTTTTATTAAAGGAATTTATTTTAACCTCTTATATAATATTTATTGACAAAATTATTTTATTTTATAAAAATAAGTAATTTAAAAATTAATATATTTTAATTATTAAATAAAATTTTGTTTGAAATTTCATTACATTTATTGATAATAATTTATTTTATTTTATTACAAAAAATTTTAAAAATGATAAGAAAATTTAAATTATTTATTATTCTTATTAATAATTAATTTTAATTAAATAAATATATAATATTAAATTAAATTATTAATAATTCTTATTAAAAGTAATAAATAAAATAAAATATATATTTAGTTGATAGTAAATCGGATTATAAAAAATAGAAACAAAAATCAAAAATCACTTTTTATAATTTTCATAATTTTTTAAAACAAAAAGAAACCAAAACTTAATTAAAAAAACTAAAACAAATAAATTTTTTACCAAATTTGAAAATGATCGGGAAACAAAAAATAAAAATGGAAACAAACAAGTCGATTGGTCACACTCAGTAATAAGTAAAATATTTTATTTTAAATAAATAATTTATGATTTATTAAATACACTAAGAATTTATGCAAAAATTTCTACAAGAAGAATGTTACATTTGTCCTTAAAATTACATTTTCTATCATCTGGGGTTTTTTTCAATTTTAATTAAATAATTAATTAACTAAATAATTAATTTATAATTATTGGTTTGTTAGATGTTGCCATACTTGACAATTTATTCAAAATGTATATATTATTTTAAATTATTAAAAAATAATTAACTAAAAATATTAAATTGGTGTAGACATCATGTTACTATTAAAAGGGAACTACACTCAAATCATTTTATTTTTCTTTTATACTAAAAGGGAAAAGCTATGCCCAATTTTACCATCCAATCATAATCAAAATTCATACATATGTGCGGACAGCCAAGCGATGGAGACTGACCTCCAACGGCTTATGGACAATCACTCACTCACGCCGAAGGGACCCATTAGTTCATATGGACCACACTTCTCAATTTGCTTGACCTATTTAGGGCCATCAAACTCAAGGTTACGCTTCCATTTTAACCTTCAAGCACATAATAATTAAGGATATGCTATTGACTAAGGACAGATCATTACTGTCTTGATCAATGATTAGTAAACTTAATGAGAATCAGAAGGTGGTCAAAGTGTGCTTATGAAAGATGATGATCTTGTAAAGACAAAGTTGCTAAGTGGGACTCGAGACACAGAAACTTAAGAGGCATAAAGACAAAGGCTCCACTTTTTTCTACGTGCATGATTGAAGGGCAGAATCGTAGGTTCAGCCCATGCAAATTTGACACGTTTCAGTGTACATTGTTTTGTACGTGGCATGTTTCCACTGGATAAGAAGATTAGAAGGTGTTTGAGAGACACTAATGAAGTGTGATCTGCAAAGAGTTGGACCTGAGGTTGATGTTTCTGTCGGAATCCTTACTAGTACTTGTGTCGCTAAAGTTGAAACACGTTTCGATCTCGGATTGGATAGAACGGACTTCCATGTAAGATCTTTTTTATTTTATTCTTAGGAAACGTGCAATGAGTTAATATTTTACTTAACTTTTAGATTTCTTTGAAAGTGTAAGGTCATTAAAGTTGATTGATAACTTGGAATTAAGCTAACATGTTTCTCCTATTTTGACCTATATTTTAAAATTTGAAGAAATTAAATTGATAAAATAAGAGATGTAAGATTTAAAAAGTTTAACAGATAAAATTGAATAAAATAAATTTTTTTAAATATAATTAAAAAGATTGTTTTTATTTATCCAAAATTTTGAAGTTTAATTAAAAAAGAAATTAATTACTTTATTTTAATCTATAATAACTTATTAATTTATAAAAATTAATCAATTAATTAATAAATTAATAAATTTTTGCAATAAGATTTATTAAATAAACGAATTGAAAATTTGAAAAACGAACCAAAAATATTAGACGGATCAAGGCTTTGAACTGGCAAAATCATTTAAAATTTTTAATCATTTACTATAGTTTTCTAGTGGATCATGGCTCCTCCTTAATATATATGATTTAAAAGATACATTAATTGAGTTTTCATATTAACAAAAGACAAAGAGATATTATGATACGTTAGTCGAATTTTCTTTCAAATATGTGAATAATTGGAAAAGATAATATAATTTAGTTGCAGAGATTTTCTTTATTGTACGTCAAGAGAGCATATCTTTTTGTGTATGAACTATAAGGCTTTCGAGTTCTTTTGTTTTCTAATGAATCACCCACGAGCATACAAGTCTCCGTCAAGGCAATATAGGAAAGGACCTTCTTACCTACACTACCATAAGTTCATTGGTTAATCATGACAAATTATTAATCATCGAATGATTTATTATTAGCTAAACATATACTATTTAATTATTTAATAATATTATTTAAAATATTTTAATTGTATAATTAATTTAATGTTAAAATACAAAAGTTATTTTGAAAAATAAAATATTTTTATAAAAACATTTTAGATACATAATTTCAAATTTATAAAAAACTTATTTATGAAATAACTTTTAAATATTCAATATTTAATTAGTTTACAAAAATTTATAAGAAGTTATTAATTTACAAAAATTGACCAATAAATTAATTTATTTTTATTTATTAAAATAAATCGAATCAAAAAGTGTTAAGTTTTTTAATCATTGTTTTGCTAAAATGAAAAAAAAAAGTTAGTACTCCGTTCAATTTTTTTAATTTTTACACTTGAAAAATCCTTCAAACACATAGGAAATCTATGGTTAACATACTCTTAACAAATCACAAGCTTCAGCTGCATTACCATGTATCTGAGAAATTTAACTAATTACCTATTCATAAGGATCACAAGTAAGACAGAAATATTTGTATTTCCATCAGAGCAAAATGTCACGCACAAAGTTGATAGAGAAGTACGTTTTTGGAGTCAACTTCAATTCATGTTAATGATTGACTAATTTAAACTTTCGAGGCAATGCCATACCCATTACTGTTTTCAATTATGGACAACATCTTAAATATGTAACCCTTCGTGGATACCAAGATTTGATTTGCTAACAACGCTGAGAATTAATATATGTTATTTAGAGTGTCCTTTCAAGTGTGTTAGTTTGTCCCTCGTAATCAAGATGAGCTTTAATTCGACAAATAAGTGAATAACAATCAAATCTAGAAAATAAGTTGAAGTTCATGAATGAAAAAATCGCAATTACGGGTAAATTATTTTTAATATCTTATTTTTTAACAATTTATTAAAATATATATTAAATTTCATTTACAATGTTACATATCATAACTTATGAAAAATATATATTCATATATCTTATTCTAACATTATTAATTATAGAACTTAATAATGTTCAAATAGATTTTACCATCTTGTTTATGATTTTTTTAAGGTGCCCAACAAAATTTGAACAATTTTTTACTAAATTTATTTTTAGTATTACTAAATTAAATTTAGAATATATTTAATATTTTACTCATAATTCAAGATACTCAATATAATTTATCATAATATTGTTGGTATTTGAATGTTTATACTTAAACTTATACGAACAATTTCTTGTTATAATTGTGACATTTAAGAAAATTCGTGATATGAGAAAATAATTAAATTGAGCTTCGTAAAATCATTTTAATAACAATATAATGACTTAAGTGTTTGACATTCTTTTTACACTATAAAATGAAATAATATAATTTTTATTCCGATTAAAAGTATATTACATTTATCATAGACGTTGCATTTTATCATTGGACCTTCTCGTAAAGGAATTATGTTATAATATATTGCATTTCAGTATTTATCCCACTAACAATAATTCAGGAGAATCCACTGTAGTCTTCGTAAATTCACAACCTTATCCATTTCCAGGAAACGTCAGTGAAGAGCCTAGAGTAGAGTAGGAGGGTATCCACTTACTCGATTGAAGGACATAGGCCTAAAACCTACTTGTACAGGTACATTTGTCCATATCAGGTACTGTGTCAACATCTAGAAGGTTTAGCCTGTGGCAGAGCTTAATCCTTGAACTTGGACTAAATGTTAAGGGTTTCCGTATCTTAAAAGTTGTAGGTCATCACTCATTGATGGAATTTGGAAGAGAGTTGGGTGAGAGGTTTTTTCTCTCCTTTCACTGCTTGTCTGTGCATACCACCAAACTAGAGCAGACAGACCCTCCCAAGAAAGAAATAATTGACGTGGGGACTCCAGGAAACTCAAGAAACTACTCTGGATAGATCAAAAAGAAGAGGAAAGTTAAAAGGGCGGGTGGAGAAGAAACTGAAGAGGATTCTTGCAAGTTGTGTAGTTTATTTTGGCTGTATTCTTCAGTAACCCTTCATTTTCTCTTTTATCCATTCGTTTTTAGAGTCAAATTTGAACATAGGTGACAAAAGATGTAATAAAAGATAAAATCGGCTCAAATATTATTTCATGAATTCCTACCCTTTATACAGGGTAGTTTGTTGTAACAGAACATATAATCTATAATAGAAAAGATTTACTAGTGAAAGTATAAAAAAGAAGAAATAAAATAGAGAGTGAATCGAAAAATAATGGATTTGGACTGAAGAAAGTGGGCTGAGCTATTAGTCCAGAATCATTATCTCAAGCTCGAAACCAAACAAATCTTTTGACCAATCGTATTTTTCCTTCCAGGTTTCCTTCACTCTTCAGTTCTCTTCACCCACCGTCGCAAGCTCGAGGTCGGTTGACACGCCACTGTAAGCTTGGTGGTAGATGTTGTAGACGACGCTAAGCTTGAGTATCAGATCTTGAAAGGAAGATTTTGGTAGAGCCTTTGTGAAGATATCTGCTAGTTGCGAGTTGGTGGAGATGGGAAGAAGGTGGATGATGCCTTTTTGTAACTTTTCACGAACAACATGGCAACCAATCTCGATGTGCTTTATTCGTTCGTGAAATATCAGATTTTCTGCGATGTGTATGACCGAAAGGTTATCGCAGTAGAGATTTGCTTGGTGGAGATGGTTGATTCGATGTCTTGAAGAAGAGAGAACAACCATTGGAGTTTGCAAGTTGTGGTGGCGAGGGCTCTATACTCTGCTTCAGAATAACTTTTAGAGACGGTCGGTTGTTTCTTCGATTTCCACGAGATCAAGGAAGATCCGAGAAAACATAGTATCCAGTGACGAATTTTCTTGAGTCAGGACAAGTTCCGAGTCAGAATTAGAGAAAGCACAAAGTTTGAGTGGTGAATCTCGGTGAAATAAAAGCCCTTGACCCGGAGATTTCTTCAAATATCGAAGGATTTGATGCGCTGCTTGAAGGTGAGAATTTGTTGGTGCATTCATAAATTGTGAAAGTTGTTGGACGGCGAGAGATAAATTGGGTTATGTGGTGGTCAAGTAAAGGAGCTTTCTAATCAAGCAGCGAAAGGAAGATGGGTCAACGATGTAGTCTTCAGATGAGGATAATCGAAAATCTAAAGCCATAGGAGTGGCGGATGGTTTTGAGAGCAGAAATCCAGTGTCTTGAAGTAAGTCGATTGCATATTTGTGTTGACTCAGATTTATACTAGTAGAGGATCTTGCTAATTCAAGTCCTAAAAAATATTTTGTAGGGCCGAGATCTTTGATTTTGAAGCTGTCATCAAGGAATTTTTTGGTGGTTTGTTTGAGCTACAAATTATTACTAGCCAGTAGCAGGTCGCCAACATAAACAAGTAAGATGTTTGCTGTCGTTTTGAAAATGGAGTGATCTGATTGTGATTGAGCAAAGCCAGTAGAAAGGAGAGCAGATGTTAACTTGGAGTTCCATTAACAACTAGCTTGTTTCAGACTATAGATGCTTTTTTCGAGATGGCAAACAAGGTCTACACGTGGAAGAGCTATGCCTGGAGGAGCCTTCATGTACACTTCTTCAAGTAAGTTACCATGTAGAAATGCGTTATTTATGTCCAGTTGATGCAGTAACTAGTCTTTCTATGCTACTAACAACAATAGAACTCTGATTGTTGTCATTTTTTCCACAGGAGAGAACGTGTCTGTATATTCTAAGCCTTCTTGTTGAGTAAAGCCTTTGGCTACTACACGGCTTTTGCACCTTTGGAGAATTTCATCTGCATTAAATTTTAATCTATGGACCCATTTACAGTCAATTGCTACCTTCCCTAGAGGTAAGGGTTTAAGTTCCTAAGTGTTATTGTCTTCTAAGGCTTTTAGTTCTGCTTGCATAGCATCTCTCCATTCTGGATATTGAACTGCTTGCTTATAGGTAGTGGAGAAGTGTGTGAAATAGTGGGGCAATCATAATCTTTGAGATGTGATGGAGGTTTGAATTGTCTTGTGGAGCGGCACAGTAATGGATTTGGGTTAGGTTGAGTTGGAGAAGTAGGTGAAATGATAGGTTGTGTAGGGAAAGGTTACTGGTTTGATGAAATTGATGGGATGAAATCATCAAAGGGTGAAGTTGAATGAATGGGTAGTATAGGTGAAGGTAGGTCTAGGATGATAGATGAGGTAAGGTAAGGAAATATAGTTTCATAAAATTGAATGTCTCTAGTCAACAAATATTGGTTTGAGTTGAGGCCAAAAACCTTGTAGCCTTTAGTGCCTGTAGAAAAACCAACAAAGATACATTTCCTTGCCCTTGCATCAAATCTGGATTAGTTCCAAATAAAACAAAGGCAATCGAACACCTTTAGATCTATTAAATCTGGATTAGTTCCAAATAAAACAGAATATGGAGATTGGTTAGACAATAAAGGTGAAGGAATTCCGTTGATCAAGTAAACAAAATGAATTACACAATCTGTCCAGAACTTTGTAAGTAGGTTTGCTTGCATTTTTAGAGCTCTTGCTATATTCAAAATGTGTTGATGCTTCCTTTCAGCTGTTCCATTCTGTTATGGTATTTCAACACATATACTTTCATGCAAATTTTCTTTGTAAAAATCTGTCATACAGAATTCTATGTCATTATCACTGCGAATGCATTTAACATGTTTCTCAAATTCTCTTTCAACATAAGTGCAGAATCCTTTTATTAGGTCTCTGATTTCGGATTTGTGTCTCATCATGTATATCCATGTCATTCTACTATGGTCATCCACAATAGTTAGAAAGAACTTATAACCAAGAATAGAGGGAGTATGATAGGGACCCCAGATGTCAATATGTATCAAATCAAAACAAGCTTTTGCAATTGAAACACTAGGATGAAAAGGCAGTCTTCTTTGTTTAGCAAAATGGCAAATATCACATTGATCAGTGTTTTGAAAAACAACAGTAGAATCTATTCTAGACAAAGTGTGCAGTCTTTGATTAGAAATATGCCCTAGTCTTTTATGCCATAGATTTTCTTGAGGTGAGAAAACATGACAGAGAAGAGAGGTGTGATCTGGGTTTGATGCAGATAGGTGATAGAGACCGTTGACTTGTTTAGCAAAACCAATCATCTTCATAGTTTTGGTGTGTCCTGAATTTCACATGAATGAGGTGTAAAAATCAATTGACATGGATAAGAACTAGTAAGCTTGCTAATAAATATTAAGTTGAAAGAGAAAATAGGCACAAAAAGCACATTAGTAAGAGTGATTGAAGAAATATTGACTGTCCTAATATATGTGACAGGGACAAAATTGCCATTTGGCAATTGGACAGTTAAGGAATCCATTGTTTTGTAGGTTGAGAAAAAATCTAAAGAGCAAATATTGTGGTCAGTGGCACCAGAATCAAGGATCCATGTGGATGACCACAAACCAGAAAGAATGTGAGGTTTGGATGTACCTTTATGGTCAATTGATAGTGTATTGACCTGGGGTGTGCTTACTGATGTTTTTCCTTTTGTGTCTCCTTTGTGCAAAATTTCCATTAGCTATGAGTACTGTTTCGAAGTGAGGCTGAAGGTGGTATTGTTTTGCCCTGATTATTTAGAAAATTAAGAGCTTTCCATGTCTAAGAAAAGGCAGTCCTAGTAAGTTTCAACTTGATTGATTGTCTTGAATTTGTTTTGATTGTTGTCTCGGCTTGGATGAAATGTTCTGACATTTGAAATTTTTGGGGGGAAACCATGTTTCTTATAACATTTACTTTCAACATATCCGATGTTTCCACAGAAGGTGCAAATTGGTTTTCTGTTCTGTTGATAATTTCTCTTACTGTCAGCTTTGCTAAAAAATACTTGTGGTTCAATGATTGATGAACCTGTTGCGTATTTAATTGTCTTTCGTGTTGTGCCACCATAGCAAAAACTCTTTTGATATCAGGCAAAGGATCCATAAGCATAATATGTGACTTGACAGTAGAGTAAGAGTCATTTAACCCTTTTAGAAATTTGATAACACAGTCTTATTCTTGATAATTTTTGAATGTGGTTAAAACATCACAGTTGCATTGAGGCTCACACTTGCATTTAGGTAAAGATCTTAAGTTAAATAATTCATCTTATAGCATTTTAAGATGTGTGTAATAGTCAGAAAATGAAAGATTACCTTGTTTGTGACTATATATTTCTTCTTGGAGATCAGATATTCTAAAGGAATCTGTTTGTGAGAACCTTCCTTCTAAATATTTCCAAACTTCAACTGCAAAGTTAAACCAGATCACATTTTGTGCAATAGAATGTGTCACTGACCTTAATAACCATGATAAAACCATTGTGTTGCATATTTCCCAGTATATGAACAAGGGATCTTCTCTCTGTGGCATTGTGATAGATCCATCTATAAATCTGTTTTTATTTTTTGATAACAGGGCCATCCGAATGGATCTTGCCCATGAGTGATATTTAGTACCTGTCAAAGGTGAAGAAACAAGGACTAAAGATGAATTTTCATGGGGGTGAAGATAAAAGGGGCTGGCTGGATGATCTTCTGGTTGAATGACATTTGGAGAGTATGATTGATGATGTGTTTGGTTGGTGGTAACACTGGCATATGAGAGACCAGGAGATCTTGACATGAGGAAGATGAAGAGAGCAAAAAAGGCAATAGAGAGTAGAAAAAAATGGAGCCAGTAGAGTGAGAAGAGTGTCGAGCTTCTCAATTCTCTGATACCATGACAAAAGATGTAATAAAAGATAAAATCGGCTCAAATCTTATTTCATGAATTCCTACCCTTTATATAGGGTAGTTTGTTGTAACAGAACATGTAATCTATAACAGAAAAGATTTGCTAGTGAAAATATAAAAAAGAGGAAGTAAAATAGGTAGTGGATCAAAAAATAGTAGATTTGGACTGAAGAAAGTGAACTGAACTATCAATCCAGAATCATTATCTCAAGCCTGAAACTAAACAAATCTTTTTACTCATTGTATTTTTCTTTCTAGGTTTCGTTCACTCTGCAATTCTCTTCACAATAGGCGGCCAGATATTATAAGCCTTATCTTAGTTTATAAGCACATATTTTGTGTTTAATTAAATTGTAAAATTAAATGTGTTATACAACTAATTTAATAAAACTTTTGGTCAAATATTACTTACTATCGTTCAAATATTGATAAATTTATTATAATTTCAAAATTTTAATTATTAAACAAAACTATAAAATATTTTGAATTTATGAATTTGGCAAAAAAGTTTCAAAACATATTTTAATTTGAATTTTCTTTTTTCAAAATAAATTAAATATCTTTATTTATTAAGTTTGGGTGTGTTTGATCGATAGTATTGATTTAAATGTTACATATTACTTTATAAGTGGACATTAATTTGTTTCTTCTGAAATCTTTTTGGTTTGTGAATTTAATTACAAATTATGTCATTAAAGATAAAAATAAAAATAAATAATTTTTATTTCAACGTAGAGCTACAAGAAATTATCATGATTTGGATATCGTAACCACCTCTCTTATAGTCTTATAGCTGGATGGTGTAAGGTAGCTGTAGATATGACTGGCGTATGTTGGGATAACCAGCCGACAACACTTTATAGTCATAATTATATTATGTTGTGTTGTTGATATGCATTATCCAGCATCTTATAGTTTAGAAAATAGCCTAATCCTTGCATGTGATCATGTAATTGTGGTCAGTGGTATCTTGAAACAACTAGTGCTTGAAGGAAAGACGAGTTTGAACTAAATATTCTTCAAGATAACAGCAATGGAGGTCACTAGCATTAGTCTGATCTTGTAATTGTGGTCAGTGGTATCTTGAAACAACTAGTGCTTGAAGGAAAGACGAGTTTGAACTAAATATTCCTCAAGATAACAGCAATGGAGATCACTAGCATTAGTCTGGTTAAAAGTTCATTACATGGACAATAAATGCCATATCTAAGCTAAATCTTGACAATAGCTTACTTATAATATTCTTATTAAGCTCCTAATAGCAGTTTAGACGGCGAAATTAACCCTTTAAATTTTTTTTAATGTAATAACTTTTAAATTTAAATTACGTCAAAAAAATTATAACTTATCTTAATTTTAAAAATAACTCGTGAATCATACAAAGATATAGAAACTTATAAATATTATTTAATTTAAACGAGT